>CATIWO010070849.1:0-18840 GCA_949673435.1 Macaranga tanarius | reverse complement strand
TTTTTTATATACATCAAAAACATATATATATGGTAAACCTATACTATTCAGGAAAACAAAATATCTTCCTAAATACAATAGAGATTTTATTCTTAATATACACTATCAGATCTTTGACATTCTAGAACCTACTTCAACATTGCATTCATTTGAGAAACTATACAAATACCCTGTGGAGCATACTGCAACACCAAAGCATTGCTTAAACCTCACTGAGCTGGGTATCACGAAAGCTAATTCTGCCTAGATACAACATCACAACCAATATAAGCTAAATCCCAATCACCTTAGGGATTTCAGGTTGATACCATATATAGTCAAGATATTCATGACTATGGGTGAAAGAACACTTTACAAGGAGGATAAGAAAAACAAAAAATAAAAAACGAATACAACAACAACAATAAAGAAAAATAACCTTGCCCCTTCTTCGAATGTTGCCCTCCCAATTGAAATCTGTTGAGATCTGCTGCACAGAAGCCAGATATGTTGAGGCTATTGCTGCCGCTGGAGAGGTGCTTAGCCAGAGTTCTAGATCCCAAGCTTGAAGATCACATCTAGAGAAACAAAGAAAGCTACATAAAAAACAACACCACTAACAGAAAAAAAAAATATATTAAGCTCTATTTTAAGAAGGAATTCAAGATAGAGTTATTTAGAGAAAGTAAACACTACTAAGAAAGAAATTTTTGTGGTTTTTGGCCATTTTTTCACAGAGAATAAGGCGATGAATAGTAGTTGTAAAGGCTGTCAAAGCTGTTCTCTACTTGTGGTTGAAACATAAATCACAAACTAAAAGATATTTAATATTAGTGTGTGCAAGAAAGTTAATTTGATTTAATAATTAAAAATTTGCTCACATTTACTCGTATATATTCAGAAATGTTTTAAACTAATAAAGTTTTGAATTACCAAACAATATGTATAATATATATACATATAGTTAGAATTAAAACTATATGTAATGTCTTCACCTTTCATCCCTTCCAAATCACAACCTAGACATGAAAAATCTTATTCAATTTCATTTTGAATGTTTTTTAAGCTTTACAACCCCACTACTGAACTAGGAACAAAGAGATGGGTTTCAGATGCAAAGGGTGAACCTGACCCATTAAATTATTCTTCCATGTAGGGAAAAAAGAAAAGGCCATATATATATAAGCAACATGAATGAACAATTTCATACTAAAAGTCTTTTAGTATTGTAGTACCACAAAGTTGATGGTACTCATCTTTGAAATTACAGGTAAAAGAAGCTTTTCTTGGCTTAAAATCAATCATTTAGGGCTTTTTTCTGGGACATAAATGGGACCAATGAAGATGAAAAAAGCAAGAACATGGAGGTCCATTGCTGTATGTTATTTGGATATTATTCTCCTGTCACATATAGCTACTAAAATAAAAAATACACTCCATGTCAGGTCCTTATCATGTACCCTTGAAGTTATGGAAGCTTTGAAAAAAAGGGTGATGGTGTAGGGTCCCCTTGAAGAGGACCTTGAATCTGGAAAAGGCTGAAACATTTTAGGGACACTGTCCCTACTACTATGAAGTGTGAGCTGTCCATGCACATGCTACCCCAAAATGTGTTTGTTTTATAGGGAAAGAGATTAGATATATGAATATATATATAGTAGAAAGAAATGAACTATTGGTAAAAGAATTGTGCAAGTTGCCTTTTGTCATGGGGAACAAAGATCAGGGCATATTGCCTGCTTCCATGTGCATTTGCGAGGGAACAAACTGGATTGGTATTTTGTACTAGTGATCCAGCGTAATAAGATTTGCAAGTCTCTTGAGAAAATATTTATTGGTCTAACATTAATATTCAAAGATGAAAGATCAAAAATGAATTAGAAAATGTTGAATAGCTTAGATTCAAGAAATTTGAGAGCAAACTATTTACATGCTTTTCTACTACAATTTTAAAGCCATTACAAGTTTGGTGACAAAATTCACAAATTCAAAAGTCAATTTACTGCATGGCTGCATCTTCAGATATAAGGGAAAAAAAAAACAGGTAGGTAATGGTCCAGTGGTTCTCTCAAAGGACATTTTGAGGTGTAGGATTCGAACTCTACTGCTGTTGATTACGAGTGGCCTGTTTTATTGTATTGGCTTTGATCTAAAGCAAATCATGCACCCCCTATCCTCAGGGCACAAGGAAACCCAATCCACAATGAATAGTAGCACCATTAAAGAACAATATTCCCATACTACTATCCAAAACCAAAAAAAAAAAAAAAAAAAAAAAGTGAACGTGGCAGAAACAAAATTAACATTGCATTTTACTGAGATCATCAAGAAGCACATTTACCATTAATGTTCTTGTCCACTAATATGTATCTCTAAAAATGCAGAAGGGCTGAAGGATATTCTTAGCATAGGGTTGGTCCAACTCCACCAATCCCCACCATTCTTCAGGATGTATTGTGATTCTCTTAAGAGATGGAATGGGAAGACAGAGAGGTAATCTCTTTAGTTTCAGGCAATCAACTACATAAATTTCTTGGAGCAAATCACAAATCAATATTCCCCAACAGATGCTCTTCAGTTCTGGCAAATCTATCAGTTTCAAGAGCCTCAGCTTTGGAAGATTGAATGCAATTCTGTTAACAATGTAATGATTCTTCTTGCTCTTACCAATCATCCTGTCTTGGCCTTCCATTTCTACTATCTCTTCAAGTCTTTCGCAGGATCGAACTTCGATCACTTCCAAGTTATGGAAGCAATGGAGCAAACCAGAATTAAACAACTTCTTTATACTTGAACAATATCTTATTGTAAATGTTCTGAGAATTGAAAATGAACCATTATGTGGTAGTGTTGGTGGAACAGCTAATTCACTGCTAAACAGGACTTGCAAGTTCTTTAAACGGTAAAGCTCCAGGGACTTTAGACTATTGAGCACGCCAGGAGAGAGCTGATGTGAAGCAAGCAAGCACTCTATTCCATCACAGCTTCTAATTAAAAGAGACTTCAGTTCAGGTGCATTTTCAAGCTGACAAGCATCCTGCAAGCTTCTGATATCATGGCAATGTGCAATTCTTAGTTCTTCAATGTCTGTTGGGAGCTCAATAAAACCTCCTTCTCTCCTGACACTGAAGTTATACAACTTAACTCCTTTACATGACTCTGCCTTTAGTAGTTTGAATTGAAGACAATCCATTACTACTTCATCCACAAAGCTTTCCGCTTGACCAATTTTCAGATTGTATTTACTAAGATGTTGCTTCCACAAACTCCGTTCCATCATTGGAAGAACATGGCAATCTTTCAAGGATCGGATGTACTTGTTGAACTCAAAGTTAGAACTGAAGTGACATTCCAAAGATTCCAACTTCTTCAAGGATGCTACTTCATGTCCTTTAACTTTTCCAAGTTTCAGGAACTGCACCTTGGAGAGCTTAGGCAATATCCCAACTGGTATCTCCTGTAGTCCTGTGGTAGACAGATCAAGATATCTGAGATTAGATAACAATCCCAAGCCTTGAGGCACTTCTTCAACTCCACTATTACTAATATCCAACTTCTTCAGTAACCTGAGCTTTGCCAATGGTGGTAAGTGGTTCAGCATTGAACAGTTTCTGAGCAATAATGCCGTAAGGCTTACTAAATCCGAGACAGAACTAGGCAATATATGAATACCTGTATGAGAAAGATCAAGAGTCTTGAGCCCACACAACTGCGAGAAAAAGGAATCTGCAATGAATTCCAATCTTTCATTTTTAAGTAGCAATAGTGTCAAAAGATTCGGACACCTTGGTGAATAGCCAGAAGGAATTTCCTTGATGCAATTTCCTATAAATGAAGCTCTTGTCAAGTTTTTTGTCCACTTAACCTCATCTGGTAATTCACTTAATTGCTTCCCAGCTTTAACCATCACCATTGAACTAAACTCCATTACTTGCAGAGCCATATCTCTAATCAAGTCATGCATCTTGACACATCTATAATTTGTTCCCATAGTAAAACCTTCCAGCAAGCATACATTTTCAAGTTTATTGAGCATGGTGTGACCCTTATCAAATGCAGCTTGCCTGCTCTCAAATCCTTCAATTATTCCCTCAACAATTAAGTACTCTATCAAATCCTCTCTTCTGATCCTGAAATCTTCTGGAAATAATGCACAGTATAAGAAACAATGTTGCAAAGCTGAATCATTCAAGTGAATATAGCTAAATTTCAGCACATGGAATAGCTCCTCCTTGACTTCTTTTCTAGCTTTAGATTCTTTCAATTCCTGCAATGCATTCCTCCATTCACTTACATCATCCACTCCCCTCATGCTTCCAGCCATTGTAATAATTCCAAGTGGCAAACCTGCACATTCCTTTGCAATTGATTTTGCAATCATGTTAATTTTTAGAGGAAGTGCTGCATTATGCCCCAGTTTCTCCTGGAACAAGTTCCAAGCTTCCTCCTCAAGAAGAGGCTCCACTTTGATTTTCATTTCGCAACCCATTCGTCGACAAACCTCTAGTGATCTAGTTGTAAGAATCAACTTGCACCCATTAACACTAACAGGTATGCCAACCTTTTCAAAAGAAAAATGGCTCCACAGATCATCCAGCACAAGAACATACTTCTGTTTCAAAATCAATGCTTTTGACAGCTTTGCAGCTCTTTTCCTCTCATCATCTTCTTCTGACAAATCTAAATGAATGGTTTTGGCAATAAGATTCTGCAATTTACAAATGCTAAAATCTTGTGACACAGTAATCCACCAAACATAATCAAAAGTGTTTGATCTTTCTAAAAGCTGGTTATAGACATGGTTATAGACATGTGTTGCCAGTGTTGTTTTCCCCACTCCTGCCATCCCATAAATGCCAATGCTCAAGACCTCATCCTTCATTAACCGTGCCCAAATCTTCTCCATATTAAATCGAAACGCCTGCCCTGTCAATTCTGTGGCTAACAATGCATCTCCGCTATGGTTATGTGCATCCATTACTAGTCCTCCACCTTGAAATTTACCTTTTTCAATAAGCTCCATTGTTTCTACACTCATTTTTTCTACTCTTCTTCCCCATAAAAAGCTTAACCTACTCTCCTCCATTTCTTTTTCCAAGATCTCGACCTCTGTTTTTACCCTTTCTACATCCGACAACCAATTGCTAACTTCATTTTTTCGTTTCTTAAGTGTAGATGCTTCTGCATTTTCTAATTCTAAAACAATGTCTGCCTCTAAACTTTTCAGTTCTTGTAATTTTCTCCGAAGAGTGTGCTTCTTTTCCTCAGAGTTCCAGTTATGTTCCACTGCTTCCTTCAGCTTCTGCAATTGCTCCATCCTAATATCACAATACCATAAACTTACTTCAGCTTATATGTAAAAGCTTGTTAAGGTATCACTCACCATTTGCCAGTACTCAGCAGCCTTATGTTTTGAAGTTTGTGGTTAAACAACATTGTAATAGTTGAGTTTCAAATATATTTGAGTGACCATTTAATGAGATAATCAAACTGGATTAAAGGGCCATTTAAAGATGCTTGTTCAATGAAGTTAAATTCAAGATAAGGCCATTTAAAGACTGCTAGTTGCATAAGATATGTTTATTATCTGACAATAATTCAATATCTATAGGCATCATCAAGTAATCAAATTTGAAAGAAACATAAAGTCCTAATTTTTTTGTTTGTTGAAAAGCAAGAAGATGGTTTGTATGTTGGAAAAAGCTTAAATGATGATTACAATTTTATAGGTATGCACCCAGAAAAGAAAAGATAAAAAAAATCTCATTCAGCCGAAGCAATTGGATGATTATTCACTGTAAAGCTTAATTAGCAACTAAATAGAAGATTTACAATGATAAAAACATTAACTTGCAAGAACAGAAAAACCGAAAATTTTATGTACCTGATCAGATAAGATATTTTTCTTCAAGTTCTTTGATAGGAATAGGATGAGACAAAAAAAATAAAAAATTATGAGATTTTTCAAGAAAATGTAGAATGAACTCTCTAGAGAGTCAAAGAAAGCTTAAACAGACGTTGAAATTAAGGACTTGATCCTTTCACATACATATTATTGCAAAGACCAAATAATATTTGAAAGAACCCCACTAACCACACACATATCTATTGTTCAAATGGTCAATAATCAAGACAAAATAATTTCTCAAATCAAATCAATCAGATGGATTAATTCATTCAATCCTGGTGTTAGACCGACCATTTAAAATAAGTTGGCCAGCTTAGAAGTTCATTGCTGTAAAAACAAAAAAAAAAAAAAACATAAAATAATGGTAGCCAAGTGGTGATTGAGTTGAAACATGGAAGATTGAAGCCTAAGCAAATAGCTAATAACAAGCTTACCATCTGCTTTCATCAATTCAAGTACAAAGAGTTATTTTTAAGCATTTTTGCTTACTTCAAATATATATTAATTAGTATCCAAAGTTGAGTAGTTTAGTGGTATAATTTCATTCAAAGAATTAATAAGTCGTGGGCAAAAATCTTCAAAATTATCAAGAGATTTGTGTAGCTATTATTATTGATTTATGAAAAAAACTTTCATCTTATTTAAAAAAGGGAACTATTTTTTATTATCTAGTCTACTGCATAAATTATTTATGTTTTTATCAATAATGAAAATGTAAAGGCAAGAGCACGTTGCACTCTTTAATATGCGATAAGCAGCAGCAAACTCAAGTTGGGACAACGAGAGGCGTGTAAGGAAATGGAAAGTTGCCAATGAAGTGAACTTGTCATCAGGTTCAGGAGGAAACTCTATGCCAGGTCCAGCCCAAGAAACATGTTTTGAGGGCTGAAATTGAGCCCTGAAAACATGTTCACCCTAGTCTTTTTTATCGCCAGCAGATGGTACCTTCTTGCTAAGCTTTCTGCGCCACACCCATTAACCCCATTTGCTATGTTTCACTAAAACAGACAATATATAAATCACTGCAGTAAAACCATTAAAAGAAGGTAAAGACAAGTGAAAATTCTGAATTATTAGCTAATCTATCATCAAGAGAGTTGGTTAGCATGAAAAAATAGTCTTCTGATACAGTGGCAACCAGCTAATCTATGATATTTAGTGGAGGTTCTGTATAAGGGAACTAATGGAAAAAGACTTGATAAATTGAGCAATAGTTGTAATGGGGACTTGCAGTGCAGACAGTGAAAATAGTGAAATTGCACATGATGTGGTTGGTTATCACTACATTGGACCAGGTAGCCAATAGAGATGAAGGCCCAAGTCGGCAACAATTTGTTGGCTTACAAATTGATTATTGTTTTTTTTTTTAATTATTAAATTACCTCTAATATTATGGAGCCACAAATAAACCAACTAATTTGAATTGAGCCGGATGAATTCATACAGAGTTTGAATTTTTTATGTTTATTATATATATATTATTATTTATATTTATTAATATTAATTTGATATATTTATTAATATAAATTTAATAAAAATAATATAAATTTAATAAAATAATATATAATAAATTTAATTTAATAATATATATATAACTCAAACTTAAAATATTGTTTAAAAAAATTCAAACTCGTTATTACTTTATTTTTTTTTGAATCGAAACTCACTATTACTTAAACCAACACATAGTAATGCTTGACAAATTGATTTTAATTTCAATTATAATCTATTTTCTTTAGTAAATTAGTGAATTTTGAATTTTTTTAAAATGAGCAATCAATTTTTATTTTATTTAATTATTAAAATCAACTTCAATGCTCAATATAAATTTAATTTGAAAGAATGCTATTTTTTTTTAAAAAAAAAACTGTCCTAATTTATTACTGAAATTGAAAAATTTAAAAATAAAAATCATACTAAATTTGAAAATAAATGTAAAATTTAGATATTTTTTTTTGATAATTAAGTTTTTTTTTTTTAAAAGGGATTTCAAATATTCAATTAAAGAGGATGATAAACTTTGAAAACAAATATGTGAATATGGTTTTTGCATTGCAATCAACTAATCTATCATATTAAAAATGGAGGTCCATGTATAGTGAAACTAATGGGAACATGCACCATAAATAAGGAGTTGCTGTGATTGAGAGTTACAGGCCATGGAAAATAGTACAACTGCACTATATTGGACCAGGTAGCCATTACAGGTGATCATTTCTCAATGGACTAAGGTTGCAATTATTTATTGCAATGCAGCTATTTTTTTTGACAAAAGCATATATTTGTTTTTAGTTTTTTTTTTTTTTTTTCACTAGTAATACATAACCCAATATTATTAGAACAGGAGGGGAAAAAGATATAGTTTATTGTTACTTTATTTTTGTAAAGTAAAATTTACTTTGTTATATTTATCATTGGATGATTTTATACACTTTCATCCAGTGATGATAAAAACAGAGTGATTAATTGTAGAATTTCTCATAAAAAAATAGTTAGCAATTAGTATTTTAAATTTATTTTGTAAGCAAATTGCTCTCCCTCAAGAAAATGTGCTCTTGGCACTTGAGGGTTTTAATATTTTTCACTTCATAATTGTAAAACCAACTTTTTTGTTGGTACCAACTATAATTTGTCACAATTTCTCTTTTTATTCTCTTGAAAATTGAAAAAAAAAATCAGTTTAATCTAACACTTTTCGCTTGAACTGTATAGTGTTATTTTATTTATATTTGTCACGAATTTCACTTGAAAAATCATTTCCCAATTGTCTTATCTACAATTATTATAACACCATAGCATATTGTAAAGTAAGAATGCTAAAAAATTTCTCTTTAAAATATGTATTAATTCAGACCTTAGTAGGTTATAATTATAAGTAGACTTATTGGCGTCAAAAATTGTAATATAACGCAATTTTTACAAATTTACTTTGATTTTTAAACTTGTAGCAAAAATATTTTAATTTAGTTAATTATTTATAATTTTAATATAACGTGCATTTTTAAAATTGAAAAAAAAATATAACAAATGTAACATATGAAATAGTATATTTCTATGATGGTGATGAATGCGTGTGTTTTATTTGTAATTTTAATCAAAATAAAAAATTGTGTTAAAACAAATAATTGATTAAATTACTATATTTTTTCAAATTTTAAAACTTGAAATAATTTATAAAATATACAAATATTAATTGTATGTATTTTTATTTGTGGAAAGGAATAATTTAGCACAAAAGTATGGAAAATGAAAGTTACATTTGAACAGAATTTTAGGACTGTTTAGTCACGAGAAGTATGATGATTTTCACAAGACTCTGCACAAAAATGTGAACACAAAAAGAAGCCAATTTTTTTTACTTTATTCTCTTCTACATCCACACATGTTTGTGTCTGCTTATGCAAATATTGGCTATGGTTGGCAACAATTCCTGTTCTTATGTCAAGTGCTTCCAAATTTATATTTGGATCATCCCCAACACTTTTCTAGTCGGTGACCTTTAGCTATATATATTCATTATCATTCATAGAATTTTCAAATTTGATGCTAATCAAGCCTATATCAATTGGTCCAGAAAGACTCGGGACATAATTTTTGAATTATATCTATAAAGGGAATGGTTGGATTAACTTATGTGGTCTCTCCCACTCATTGATAATAGTATAAATTTTATCCTCTCTACTAACATTAACAATTAACATGTCGTATCACTATGGATACTAACAAGCGACATTAATTAGAAAAAAAATAGTAAGCTTACTAATTAATTTTTATTTATTTCTAATTTTTTTTAAGCCACGAGACAAATAGTAAGCTTATTAATTAATTTCAACATTGAATTTTATTTTTTGTGTGTTAAAATTATATTGCAGTTGATTTCGTTAAGGTAAAATTTATATGAGATCATATATATATATATATATTCCATAACTATCTGTAAAATATTAAATTTAGTTTTCTATATAGTGTATTAAATTATAATTATTAAGAAATTTTCTATATTAAAACTTATTAAATTATAATTATATATCAAACTTAAAGGATATGAATTGAAAAATTCTGAATTTGTATGACTAAGTTATGCAAAGCACACTCATGGAGGCTAAAATTTTTAATTATAAGGTGCACTGTAACTATATGATGTAAAAAAAAAAAACTGCCTCCTTGTCAAATCAATAAAGACTATAATTCATTACTGAGGCAGGGAATTATAGTAAAAAACAAAATTAGTATATATTAATTAATTTTTTAAAAATAAACAAGTTTCAAAAATAGAAATATAAACTATTAAATTAAAAAATTGTATTATTTTTTGGATGAGTTAAAAAGCAAAATAAAGTTACATGTTTATAAGATAGCACAACTTATCAAGGCTTGAGTCAAATTAAGAAATAAATAAAAATTAAATCAACTTCCACCTAAAATAGAAAGTGCATAAGATGAAAAAAATAAATAAATACGGTTGAAATAAACAGTAAAAATAAGATAAGATAAAATAAAATTTCAACTGAAATAGAAAGAAAATAAAAATTTGAAAAAACTTAAATAAATAAACAAAATAAAAAATATAATATAATATTAGTTGAAATAAAAAAATAAAATAAAATCAATCTGAGTAAAATTAACTAAATAGGTAAGAATGAATTAGGCCCTGGAGGTTATATGAATTAATCAAATATTTTCTTCCATGTGACCCTGAAATCAATGTCAAAAACTTGAGAATGAAACAGCTATACCAGTAAAAAAAAAAAAAAAAAAAAAGAGGGGTTCCTTGTTTCATGGCAGCAATTTCTGAAACTCGTCCACATACTACCTGTTTCAGTAGAAATATAGCAAATGGTGGTTGACTGATCATTATCACTAATAAAAGACAAAGTGAATAAACAACCCTGTCAAGATTTTTGGTCACCAAGCTTAATAATTTTTGTTTTCTAATAGTACTATGATAAAGGATAGTGCCATTTATAAATTATTAAATAGACTACTTTTATTTGTTTTTTTGAATCTATCCACTTCAATAAAAATATTTTTGAAAGATAATTCCCACCCAAGAAACAAATCAAGATGTGCTTCATCAACCCTTTCTCAAAAGCTGTCAAAAACTAACAAAACAGTCAAACACACAGAGCAGAAAGAAATCCTAAACACCCATTTAGCTGTTCAAAGAAACTATATAATAATTGGAAATTGTTTACTTGTTTTAAATATATTATGGCAAATTGTTAGATTTATGATATATAAATATAATATATCAAAAATTCTTATTTACTGAATATAATATATTGATAATCGGATTTGTAATATGTATTTCAATTGTTTTTTGCACTTAATTTATATGAATAATATATATATATTTGACCATTAATTATAATAATATAATAAAAAAAATTTATAATAATTATATTGTACTTTTATATTTATTGATTTTGAGAACATAAATTATAAATACAAACGCTGATGTAATAAATCTGAACCCATGATGGAAAAATTATCTTTTTATAATAAAAAAAAAACAAAATTAATCCAATCTCACCAGCAAAGGCAAACTTATCCACATCCAATTTTAGGCTTATATGGAATTTGGTGTCAGAATAAGTAATTTTTGCACAAAATATTTATCATATGGTTGGGGCCAAATTCCCTCTCCATATAGGCATATAGCAATTATTTTCTTCACTTTCTTTCTTATGTTAGGACTTAGGACAACTCCTAAGAATTAAGGACCCTATGTAAAATAATCTATAAATACTAACAGAGCCCAATCATAGATGCATCCATCTATTCCCATGACCCCAACTATCTCATAGTGAAAAATTGACACTAGAACAAACACAAACTCAAATCTCACATGCACCCATTATTTTTTTCATCAATTTCTTTAGATTAGATTAGACATATCCTTAGAGATAGAATGATGGAGGGTCTTCGTTTTGAGATTAATGCATGTCATAAATATTTCATATTATTGATTTGAGTGCCATTAATTCACCATTACAAGTTTTTTCCTTCAAGATTTGCTGAAACAAATAACTGTACCCTCTTTCTTTTTGTTTCTTGAACATACTTTTGCCTTTTTTTCACAGAGGAAAAAAGAAATGGGTGATATATGGAGATTTGCAGTTCATGTGATAAATGGAAGATGGTTTTCAGTTTTTGCATCTTTCTTGATCATGGCTGGAGCTGGTGCAACCTATCTTTTTGGTACTTACTCAAAAGATATCAAATCAACTCTTGGTTATGACCAGCAAACACTCAATCTTATAGGCTTTTTCAAGGATCTTGGTGCTAATTTTGGTGTTCTTTCTGGGCTTATAGCAGAAGTAACACCGACATGGTTTGTGCTTTTGATGGGTTCTGCCATGAATTTTACTGGGTATTTCATGATCTGGCTAGCTGTGACTGGGAAGATAGCTAAGCCTAAGGTTTGGCAAATGTGTCTTTACATTTGCATAGGAGCCAATTCTCAGAACTTTGCCAACACTGGAGCTCTTGTTACTTGTGTTGTTAATTTCCCAGAAAGTAGAGGTGTGATGTTGGGTCTTTTGAAGGGTTTTGTTGGGCTAAGTGGTGCCATTTTCACACAACTTTACTTAGCCATCTATGGCAATGATTCAAAATCTCTCATTTTGCTCATTGCTTGGCTCCCTGCTGCTCTCTCTGTTGTTTTTGTGTACACAATTAGAGTCATGAAGTCTGAGAGGCAGCCTAATGAGCTTAGAATCTTTTACCATTTTCTTTATGTGTCAATTGTGTTAGCTTTGTTTCTTATGATCATTACTATTCTTCAAAAACAGATCAATTTCCCTAGAGAAGCATATGCTGCAAGCGCTACTGTTGCTTGTCTTTTGCTATTTGTACCTCTTTTAATTGCAATCAAAGAAGAAAGGGTACAATGGAATCTCAACAAAGAAGAAGCAATGAAGCCACCTCTTGAATTAACCATACAAAAGCCAAAGGAAATTGCAGCAGAGGAAGTGGTCAAGCCTGAGGTAGTGACCACAAAAGAAAAACAAGTTGAAAGATCTTGTTTTCTTACTGTCTTTGACAAGCCAGAAAGAGGTGAGGACTACACAATTTTACAAGCACTTTTAAGCATTGATATGCTAATACTGTTTGCTGCAACATTGTGTGGGCTTGGTGCTAGTTTAACAGCAGTAGATAACTTGGGTCAAATTGGTGAATCATTAGGATATCCAACTAAAACAGTCAATACTTTTGTTTCATTAGTTAGTATATGGAATTATTTTGGAAGGGTATTTGCTGGATTTGTATCTGAAAGTTTATTAGTCAAGTACAAAACTCCTAGACCATTAATGATGACCTTTGTGCTCCTCCTAGCTTCCATTGGCCACCTTCTAATTGCCTTCCCTTTCACTAACTCAGTTTATGTAGCTTCAGTGATTATGGGGTTTTCATTTGGCGCACAATTGCCTTTGCTTTTTGCCATAATCTCTGAGCTATTTGGCCTTAAGTACTACTCTACATTGTTCAACTGTGGGCAATTGGCTAGTCCTCTTGGGTCATATATACTCAATGTGAAGGTTACTGGAGTGCTATATGACAATGAAGCATTGAAAGAGTTGCACAAGAAAGGTTTGGATAGATCATCAGTGAAAGAATTGGTCTGCCTTGGAGTTGCATGTTACAGAAAACCATTTATAATCTTAGCTTGTGGTACTTTGTTTGGTGCTCTTGTTTCTTTGATTCTGGTGATGAGGACAAGAAAGTTTTATAGCGGTGATATATACAAGAAGTTTAGAGACAGAAGTTGAGACCAACCCAAGATTTGATAGAGATTTCTGAAGAAAATTATGAGTCAAGAAGTGTTTCCAAGAACCTGGAATGGTGATATACATATTGATTATGCTTGTGCATGTAATTTAGTTCAAAGAAAAAGCATATTGCATTATGCAAAATTAAAATATGATCAAGAAACAAGAATTGCTATTGAGATTACTCAGTTGGGCTCTTGTAAAGTTTTCTCTTTAGCAACTAAAATTTATCCACTTCAAGAAAAGTTTTTTTGCTTTTGTGAAATGGCTGTATGTGCCATAGATGATTTGATCATATGACTCTTGTGATTTTTTTTTTTTTTTGGTCTCTAGCTATAAGCTCCTCAGCTATCAAAAGGAGTGTGATGTAACATGTTCAACATGTATGACATTTTGTCTTTTGTCCACACTTCAATGGTTAAGGTATTTAATCTTTGAAAAATATTTTTAGGTTGAATTTTTTTAGCTTTGATGCACATTAATAATAATTATAACTAATTACTTATACACATTACTAATAATAATATTCACTAAAAAAAATCATCCTTTGAATCACCATCGTGTGACCCCTTTAGAATATAGTAATTATTAGACTATTTTTTATTTACTTAAAATTAATTTTTAAATTTAAGCAAGCATGATTTGAGTATCAAAATTTTTTTAAACTAAAACATAATTCCATGTTAAGATTTTACTTTTTATCTATTTAATTTTATTGCAATTTATAATAGAAGATCTCAAAATTTAAAATTATGATCACTAAATTAAAATGTAGTGAATAGAAAACAAAAAACCTAAATAAATTGTAAAACATACTGAAAGGAAAAAATTATAAATAAAAAATCCAAAACTATAAAGTTGCAAAATTTTTTAAATGCTTAAAGATTTGTTCCCCTCATTAAAATAGATAATTTATAAGTTACTATAACATAAAATGGATTAAATACAAACAAATTAATGATTACCAACAATTAATAACTAATAATTAATAAGATTTAGCACTAATAAATAGAAAAATTTATCCATTAATTAATTACTTTCTATTGAAAGACTTCTCCGGTCCAGCCCTACCGAACCGGTTTCTAATAAATTACAATAAACCGGTCTGGCTCTACCGAACCCTTCCCTAATGTATCACTTTCGCGCTTCAGCTTGTCCAAATTTTTGGAAATTGAAACTCTGAGACCCATTACCACTATAACACAGAGATTGTGTTGTTTCTCTGAATCGCAAATAGAGAAATGTTGAACGTAGATGATCCTCTTGATTTCGAAATCGAAGACCCACTTGTTAATACTCCTGTTATTAACCAAAAAAGGTGAATTTTTGTGTTTTTTTAAGAAAAAAAAGTTGCGATCTTTTTGTTTTTAGTCTTTTCGCTTGTGTTTTTTTCTTGCCATTTCGTGATTATTATTCAAAATGCTCATGTGGGTGCTTTGGATTTTTGTGTTCTTGTTACTACGTTGAAGTGATTTTATGTTTTTTTAGTTGGGAGAATTTTCAGTAAAGTTTCGAACTCTAATCAAGAAATCAGATTGTTTCTTGTTTTTTTAATGATTGTTGTAAACAATTCTCATCTGGGTGGTTGGAATTTTTATTTTTCGAGCAACTGCTTGTTTTGTACTAGCATAATCTTTGGCGCTTGAGTTGAATTTTTGGTGAAAGTATCTTGTTTCTTACACTTGCTATGATGTGTTTTAAACAATATGAAGCAGGAAGAAAGTTATTGGCTTGGATGATCTTTTGACTGATTACTATAAGGAGAAAAGCAAAGTTATTGAGAGAGAATCTAAACGGGCTAAATCCCGGAAAAATTACAATTCTGATGAAGATGATTGTGGCAAAGAAGCTTTGCTATCAAGAAAAATTAATGATTGCCACAATCAGGCATTTTATGCTTCCCCATTCTGGTTCCTTTCATTATTTTGTTTGCATTTTATGGAAATCCTTTTGTGATGGAACTTATAACATATTTGGTGTAGATGACAAATTTGGGCACCGAGGAAGAGATCTCCACATGGGGTTTACAAGTTTTTGGAGATCAGGTCTTTTTATCATAACTAAATGCAACCTCATAAACACTATTGATTGCTTTAT
Organism: Macaranga tanarius; assembly: GCA_949673435.1. Lineage (NCBI taxonomy): Eukaryota > Viridiplantae > Streptophyta > Magnoliopsida > Malpighiales > Euphorbiaceae > Macaranga > Macaranga tanarius. The sequence goes on along the minus strand of CATIWO010070849.1, from coordinate 3,084 downwards.
TAATTGGAGAATTTCAATAAGATTAACTTCTGAGATGACTAATAGTAATACATTGTTGTTTTGGTTTTTTCATTTAACTTGCAGAAAAATCCACCACCTCTTGTTTTTCCTGATCTTGAAAGTTGCTCAATCTTGCACTCTTGCATAAGTAATAAGCTCAACAGTTTTGCTGAAGTCACCACAGAAAAAGGTTGTTTTTATATTTTATTTTCCTTTATTGGCCTTTTCATTAGGGTTATTCATGGATATGGTCTTAGGAAGTGGAGTCTTTGGAAGGGGATTAGTAGTTCATTCCATTTCTGCATTTTTTTACCAGGCCTGCTTAGGGGTGTAAACGAGTCAAGCCTACTCGTGAGCTACTCGGGATCGACTCGAAATCGACTCGATTATTATTGAGTTAAGCTCGAGCTACTCGAGTAGATTGTCGAGTCGAACTCGAGCTCCTCTTTACTTGACTCGATATGCTCGCGAGTTTAATCGAGCTTATGAATTTTTATCTTTTTATCCTTTTATTTTAATATATTACAAAAATATCATATCGAACCGAGTTGAGTTCAAACTCGAGTCGAGCTTGAATATTTAAAATTTTAAATGATTAACAAAGTCAAGTCAAGTCGAGTACGAGAAATATTTAATCGAGTCGAGCTCGAGTTTTGAAAATGAAGCTCGATCGAGTTCGAGTCGAGTTTCGAGCTTCGAGTTTTCAAATCGAGTCGAGCTCGAGCTTGGCACTGTGTCGACTCGACTTGGCTCGATTACACCCCTAGGCCTGCTTGTTCGCACATGCTCTGCTTCTTGTTTCTCATAGTGATATAATTTTCAGTTCTCTTCCAATCAGCTTACAGGGACAAGTTTGAAATAGTATGAGAAACTTCTACCAACTACATTGATATGTTTTTGCAGGCGAAAATTTCATGACTGGATTATTGGTAAATGGCTGGCTTGCAAAGTTGGTCTCTACACATGGTCATGTTGAAGAGTTATTAGCCAAATGGACTTTTAAATTGAGTGAGAATCTGTTCCACCTGGCTTCTTTGTTGGTTGATATTTTCTGTTTGCAATGTTCTCATCTTGTAGTTGTTCAGTGCTATATTCATCAAAGGAGGAGCTAAGGACGTCTGCATGTGACTTTTGGTGCACCATTCTTTTGCCTGAGAATAAGGTAAACCTTTATATTTACAGTGATTGGAAAAGTTCAATTGTGTTGCATATTCCAAAGTTAGTTGTGATTGCTTCCTTTTGTTTGGGATATCATAAATTTCATGTTTTATCTATATTATGCTTGATCAGGTTGAGAAGCTGCCCATTAAAGTTGAGTGGCTTCCTAGCTACTCTGATCTCAAAAAAGCTCTTGAAACATATGGATTTGTGTTTGATCTTTCATTGCAGACAAAATCAGCAAATACTGGTAAGTTTTCTTACCTCTTTTCATATATAAATATGTATATATTTGTGTAACACAGAGTAGTACTACAAAATGTATTTCATTTACTGGCAATAGACATTTAAGTTTTTCAGATTGTCTTTGCTTCTGTACTGTTGTCTTCCAAATTTTGGTTTTCAATGGTTGTGAAGTGGTTCAAATGACACTGAGTGTGATGTGAACAAGTAATTTTGAGAAGTAGGTTGTATTGTTGAACATGCTTTGAATCCATTATATATGGTTGTATAACTATGTGAAAGCATTCATGTTGGTTAATAGTGGTCATAATGATGTGCCAGTTGACAGCTAAAATAGTTTGGTATAGGATTTTGTTCATTAGTTAATTAGACTGGCCTTTTTGAATCAATGAGATTCAGGTTTTTGTTAGGGTCATGAACCAAATTTAATAATTTAATCAGCATAACAAAGCCAGATTCATTGTCGTTTTTCTCAATCAATACCATGTAAGCTACTGATGCTTCCCTTACATCTGTTTTGGGCACTGAAAATTGCAATCTCAAGTGTAGATTCCTCATACCTAGTGCTCTTATAAGTATGTTGCAGGAAGTTACTGAATGAAAATGCCATGCTTTTCCATCTAGACTTAGTGTGGCAGTTTTTGTGATTTTCTTAAATTGATGTGCTTTTCCATCTCATGCAGTGCAGTCAACATCTTTTTTAAAGCTTTGTGTTGGGATGTGGTATCTTTTAGGATGTTATTAAACTATCAATATTAGAAGTTCTATTGAGTTCTTTGTAAAGTTTAAGCTTATATTCCTTATTTTACACTATGCAAAGTTTGCATCAAAGTTATATTTCCAACGTTATCTTGTTACTACATCCATTATGTTTACCTTTCAGATTCCAGTTGTAGAGGGCCACCAGAAAATATTAGAGGCTGGATTAAATTCACTGCTGCTTGCTGTCTTGTCAGGTGTGTTACAGAGTTAAAATACATGACACCAATTTTTCAGCCAGCACAAGGATGTATGTTTTCACATATAATCTGTATTCTACAAACGCTGCTCATATTTGACTTGATTATTGCCGATTTCAAAGGTTAATGCCATTCTGTTTTTCTTTTCAGGAGTAAACAGGCTCTTTTTTCAGCTTCAGAGGCTGAGGACTTGGTCAAAGTCATTATTAATCTATCTTTAGATCGCCAGCTTCAAGGTCTGCTGGTGCTTTTGTGTGGATGCATGCAATCGGCTATTAGTTACTTTACAGAAGAGGAATGGAGTACCAGCTGTGAAAAGATAGCAAGAACTCTTGCTTGCGGGTAATTGCTATGTGGTTTTTGTTATCAGACTTCTTAGTTCGTTGTCTACATATCACCTTTAAGTATGCCTGAGATTGGTGCTCCTTATTTTTGTTGATATTAATAAGAAAAACTGTTTTCTAACCATTACATCCTGCTATTTTTTCTCTAATTTGGTTACTAGATGTAAATAACCGTGTTTCTATTCCAAGTAGAAGAAATAGTAATATTCTTTACTTCCTTCCTTCCATAAATTGCCTTTGACTAATTACTTTCTTGCTTCCTTTCTCTTATTTTTGGTACTATTGATTGCGTGTAGAGTCCCTCGGGATTTGAACTGCTTGCGAGCTGTCGAATGCATTTCAGGAAATGGTACTCGTAGTAATCACCTAAAAAGTGCAGT
>CATIWO010070759.1:0-14359 GCA_949673435.1 Macaranga tanarius | reverse complement strand
AAGCTAAAAAAATTTTTAAAAATAAAATATATAAATTTAAATTATTTATTAAAATAAATTATTTACTAAATAATTTATTATAAAATTATGATTTTTTATAATAATATATTTTTAAAATATTTAAATAAATAAAAATTTATACATTGTATATTTAAAATTAAATTATTAATACATTAAAATTACGAGCTGGTTCGCGAGCCCTTATTCGAGCTTGTTCACGAGCTTTCATGAGCCGAGTTTTGCATAGTTTGAGCTCGACTCGTTTATTAAACGAGCTTCAATATACGAGCTCGAACAAGTTTTTAACGAGCCGAGCTCCGAGCTGCTCGCGAGCGGCTCTGTTCGTTTATACCCCTACTTCGTACTTTAAATAAAATAAAAAGGGGTTATTTTTTGTGGAATGGAATATGGGTATTTTATATAGAATAGAATATACAGTTTTTGGTGTAATAGAAAGAGATATTTTAGGTGGAGCATAATTAGAGTGTTTTTATGAAATAAAAAAGTAGGTGTTTTAGGTGAAATAGAAAAGAAATAAATATTACTACTAAAATAATACAATTTTATAAATTTTTAAAAATTAAAATATTAAATAATACTTAATAATGAAATTTGATATTGATTAAAATTTGGGATATAAAATTTGTCACACCTTATCCTCAAATTAACTACTAATACTAAATTATATACAGTAACCATAGTTATTAAATTCTTAATACATTTAGTGAGCTTTTAAGGTTATAATACAAACACTTAATGACATGAATGAAACTTGTACAAATTAAAACATTTCATTCTCACATCGATATTCTCATCGTGAACTCGTCTCAATACAGATAATGATATCATCACTTAGATAATATTGTTCTTAGAATTTCTATGCCAATTCCTCAATATATTAATCACATACATCCATTTACAATTAAACTTGAGATGGCAACCAATAACATCATAATATACCAAGATTAGAAATATGTATCAAAAGCACCGTGGTGCTAACCATCCATCCATATAATCAATATACATCATCAAATATATACAATCAGAGTACTAGATGCTAATACAAATAATATATGCTACATCATCATTTGCCCTAGCATCTAATCCCTAGTCATCGGATCTCCTGTCCGGCATAAAATGGTAATGGTGGTAAAGATAGTAGCAGCAACACAAGTCCTGGCCCAACCCTCAGCAAAGATACTAGCCCAGTGGCTCAAAAATAAATCTCCAGGTAGTAGGCTCGAAGGGTGTATAATGGCCATAGGCAAAAAGACCAAAATGATACATCCACAAGACTGCATCACACCCATGTGAGGGCGACCTCAACATCCAGGGAGGTGGCATAAGTGATGCGAAAAATGGAATAGACGTTATCCTCATGCTCCTCCCGCACAGATGAGACTCGTGCATCAGCTCCTATGGGCACAACAGTGACCTTAAACACTAGCTCGGTATCCGCATCGTGGCATACAACATACCGTACCTGAGTGTCCGCTGGCGTAACCTCATAGACCATGGATACCGACTGAACTGCCATAGATGTTAGGCTATCTCTAAGCTGTGAAAAACATTTTAAAAATGGTGGTGAGTAATTCCGAAAGAAATTACCCAGTGAGCAACTAGTATAATTTTTAAAACAAAAGCATTTGCCCCAAAATATGCTAAATATCAAATGCAGCAATTATATTTAAAAACTGATAAATATTTCAAGCACACTACTTTATCAAAATAAATCATTTTATATCAAACCTTCCTTTCTCAAATATTTGGCAAAGTATTCCTATTACATGAGAGTTGACTTAAATACTTTTAACGATAAAACGAATCCAAACAATTTCAGAACATAAAATTTCTCTTTCCAATTAAGGCTCAAGACATTTCAAATCATCAAAATAAATCATTGATTTCCTTTAAAGATTTTCCAATAATCATTTACACAATTTGGGGTATAAAAGCTTCCTTTCAAATAAATACAAGAAATCCACGATTTTTCCCAAAATTCACAAATTTCAAATAATGACAAGCTTTGTTTCATAAAAATAAATAATATGAATAAAGTTTCATAAATCATGAGTCAACACCAGCAAATACGTGCTTTGGTTCATTATGAATTTCCTCATATCAATTGCAATTAGAGTTGAGAGTTTTACTCATTTCAATTATAGCATTATCATTGTTCACATTATCTCAATTGATAATTCAGATCATTATCTCACAATAGATAATTCTCAACCATTTCCCCGAAGAAAATAACAATATACAACATCTCTCATTCTCACATATCATTTCAACTTTCTTTACATGGCTTACACTAGCCAAATCACATATTCATTTCAATATCATTGTATGCATACATATAAACCACAAGGATTTGCCCCAAAGGCACCTCTGAATCCCTGTGCTGTCCGAAAGACAATTATCAATCGAGTGGCCAGCTCATCATTCCCAACTCATCCCATATACATATACATATATACTCTCATATATAATTATATTTACATTATCAGTTATTCACAATGATTTAGTCCATTTGTCTGAGACTTCACAACATACAGTAATCTAGGTATCTTTAATTCATTAATACGAGTTTATCGACAATCAACCAGAATTATCAAAACTAAAAAATTAATCTCATTTTCTGACGTTCCAACGTTCTAGAACATTATTCTACGATTCGATTCATCAGTGCGCTTCAATTAAAGCGAGATGGCCATAATCGGACGCATTACGAGTCACGGAGGCACGAGCACAGTGCAGGGGTGCAGACTTCCCTATTGAAGGCGCCGACTGCGCGTCGCGGAGGCGCCGCCCTCTCAAGCGGAGGCACCGCCCTCTCACCATTCTGAAGGCGTCCTAACTTCCCATCGCGAAAGCGTCGTCATTACGGGCAGAGGCACCGCCCAACATCTCAGAGACGCCGCCCACCAGCGCGGAGGCGCCACCCACCAGCGTGGAGGCGCCGCCCTCTGGCCCTTTGGGTCAATTTTGACAGCAGCAGTAACTCGACAAAAAAACTCAATTTTACACAAATTTGGACATGCCAGAAGTTCATACACGAGTTGTAAATAAAAATGAAGCTTATAGACAACCTTAAAACATAAAAAACAAGCCTAAATATACAAATTTAGCCATCAAAATACCTAAATTTTCAGAATTGAAGCTTAATAAAATAAAACACATAAATTCAATTTAAATCCACCACTCACCATTTTCTCCAGCCGAAATCGTTCTTAGCTTGATGAATTCGGATTCCTCTTGCTCCAGACCACTCTTTCTCTCTTTCTTCTTTTGCTTTTGCCATCTTCCTCTTCCTCTTCCTCTTCTCTTTTCTTCTTCTGCATCACCATACCTTCCACTATTCATCCCCACAACTCTCATTCTTCTTCCTTTGGTCATTCTTCTTTTCTTTCTTTCCTTTCTAATTCACTTACTTACATTTGTTTCATCTTAGTCCTTTCTTTCTTTCAATTTCATCCTTACTTATTTAATTATTTCACACATATCAACAATTATTCTTATCATTTTTCAAAAATAATATTAGCTCAAATGATAAAATAATACATCTCCAAATAATACTAATTAACTCCAATCACCATCATTAATTAACTAAAATAATAAAATCCTCAATTGTTATTAATAAACAGTAATCCGGTTCTAAGACACGGATGTTACAATTCTCCTATACTATAAGAAATTTCATCCTCAAAATTTGTACAAGCTTAAAACAATTACACAAGTCCTGGGTATCCATGTCTCATATCATCCTCTCACTCCCAGGTAGCTTCCTCTTGAGAGTGATTCTTTCATAATACTTTAACTAGGGGAATAACCTTGTTTCTCAAAATCTTCAGTTCCCTAGCCAAAATTGCTATAGGAGCCTCTTCATAACTTAAATTCTCTTTCAACTCCACAGGTTGCTCCTTCAAAACATGAGTGGGGTCACTTCTATATCTCCTCAACATAGATACATGAAATATGTTGTGCACTCCTTCAAAATTTGGAGGTAATGCTAATCGATAGGCCACCGGCGGCCCAATTCTTTCAATCACCTCATACAGTCCTATAAACCTAGGACTTAACTTTCCTCGCTTCCCAAACCTTATCACCCCTTTCTATGGAGATATTTTCAAGAATACTCTATCACCCACATTAAACTCAATGTCGGTCCTCTTTAAATTGGCATAACAACTCTGCCTATCTTGAGCTGCCTTAAGGTTGGATCTAACTATCTGAAGATTATCCATAGTAATCTGAATCAATTCAGGACCTAACAACTTTCTTTTTCCTGCTTCATCCCAACAAATAAGAGTTCTACATCTTCTACCATATAAAGCCTCAAATGGTGCCATGTTCAAACTACTCTGATAGCTATTGTTGTATGCAAATTCCATCAATGGCACTTGTTTATCCCAGTTACCACCAAAGTCTAAAGAACTAGCTCTCAACATATCTTCTAGCACTTGGATGGTTCTCTCAGATTGTCCATCCGACTGAGGGTGGAAAGCAATACTAAATCTCAATTTAGTACTTAGTGCTTCCTATAAACTCGGCCAAAATCTCGAAGTGAACCTCGGATCACGATCCAACACAATCGATACGGGCGTACCATGCAATCTGATTATCTCCCTAATGTACAACTCCGCCAACTTATTCAGACTGTAAGTTATCTTAATCGGTAAAAAATGGGCAGATTTTATCAATCTGTCCATGATCACCCATACTGCATCATTTCCTTGTTGTGTCCTCGGCAATCCAACCACAAAGTCCATAGTTATATGCTCCCACTTCCATTCCGGTATAGGCAACGATTGCAATAAACCAGCTGAATATCGATGTTCAGCTTTGACTTACTGATAAGTCAAACATTTGAAAATATATTCCGCAATATCTTTCTTCATTCCTTTCCACCAGTAATTCTCTTTCAAATCTTGGTACATCTTGGTACTTCCAGGATGCATCACATAAGTAGAACAATGCGCTTCCTCTAAAATTTCCCTTCTCAACTCCTCCTTATTCGGTACATAGATTCTCTTCCCCATCTTTAATACTCCTTGCTCATCACAATTCAAATCTTTATTCTTTCCACTCTTTATATCTTCCGTCCATCGCAATACTTCTTCATCCGTTTGTTGAGCTTGAGCAATCATTTCCATCAGCAATGGCCTTACCTTCAAAGTGGCTAAAATGCAGTCAGGTGCATTTACATCAAGCTCGACGTTCAACTTCCTGAGTTCGATCAACATGGGCACCTTAATAGCTCGAATATAATGCAAATTCCCAGTCGATTTCTGACTAAGAGCATCTGCCACAACATTAGCCTTATCTAGGTGGTATTCGATCATACAATCGTAATCATTCAGCAACTCCACCCATCTTCTTTGTCTTAGATTCAAGTCCTTCTGGCTTAGAATATATTTGAGACTCTTGTGATCCGTGAATATTTGGCACATTTTTCTATAAAGATAATGCCTCCATATCTTTAGGGCGAAAATCACCACTGCCAATTCCATATCATGCGTGGGATAGTTTTGCTCATGAGGTCGCAGTTGTTTGGACGCGTAGGCAATAACTTTGCCTTCTTGCATCAACACACAACCTAAACTTTCTCTGGAAACATCACTATACACCACAAATCTACCACCTTCCACTGGAAGTGTCAAAATAGGAGCAGTAGTCAACTTCTCCTTCAGAACCTCAAAACTCTGCTGGCACTCAAGAGTCCATCGATAACGCACATCCTTTCTCAATAAATTAGTCATAGGTGATGCAATTATCGAGAGATCTCATACGAATCTCCTATAGTATCCAACTAAACCCAAGAAACTCCTAACTTTCGTCACACTCCTAGGTGGTTCCTAATTCACTATAGCTGTTATCTTATTCGGATCCACATATACTCCTTCTGCAGAGATCACGTGACCCAAGAAAATTACTCTATCCAACCAAAATTTACACTTACTGAATTTGGCATAAAGCTGTTTATCCCTCAAAGTACTCAGCACAATCCTCAAGTGTTCTTCATACTCCAAACTAGACTTAGAATATACCAAAATATCATCGATAAACACAATTACAAACCTATCCAAGTAAGGTTTAAAAACTCTATTCATCAGATCTATGAATGCTGCAGGTGCATTTGTCAGTCCAAACGGCATTACTAATAACTCGTAGTGTCCGTATCTCGTTCTAAATGCAGTCTTATGCACATCCAACTCTTTAATCCTCAATTGATAGTACCTAGACCTCAAATCAATCTTAGAAAATACTGTAGCTCCCTGAAGTTGATAAAACAAATCCTCTATTCTCGGCAGTGGGTACTTATTTCTAATAGTAACCTTATTCAACTTCCTGTAATCTATACACAAACTCATAGACCCATCCTTCTTCTTAACAAATAACACTGGTGCTCCCCAGGGTAAAAAACTAGGTCTAATGAAACCTCTGTCTAAAAGCTCTTGCAATTGTACTTTCAACTCTTTTAATTCTATTGGAGCCATCTTATATGGAGTTTGAGATATGGGCGAAATACCCGGCAACAATTTAATCTCAAACTCAATATCCCTCTCAGGCTGTAAACCCGGTAATTCTTCTGGAAACACATTCCTAAATTCATTAACCACGGGTACCTCCTTTAATTCCTTTCCATCTTTCTGCTTATCAACCACAAAAGCTAAGTAGGCATCATATCCTTTCCTAAGATACTTCATAGTTGTCATAGCAGAAACTATCTTAGTTGAAGCTTTTCTATCATCTCCCACAAAATATACTTTTCTACCATCTTCTTTTTCAAAAGTCACCTTCCTTTCAAAACAATCTACATTAGCCTTATATCGACTTAACCCATCCATGCCTAAAATAGCATCAAAGTCATTCAATGGCAAAGGCATAAAATCCCATTCTAACTTATCCTTTTCTATCCTCACAATAACATTCCGCGTGATCTTATCACAAATCACGCTAACTCCCATAGGCATACTAACCAAAACAGGTTCATTTCTATCAAATAGTTCTAACTTATTATGCATCATAAATGTAGAGGATATAAATAAGAATGTTGCACCCGGATCAATCAATACACAGGCTAACTTATCACAAATAGAAGCCATACCCTTAATGACGTCCGGTGCATTCTTCGCCTCTTTCTCAGTAACTGCATAAATCCTCACCTGCTGAATATTTCCAGATGCACTAGTCTGCCCCATGTGCCTGTCCTGAGCTTGTGGAGCCCTGCTAACTTCACTTCTTGCCCCAACGGTTCTTGCAGCAATCGGAGGTCTACCAACTCTCTCGGATCTAGGAGCACTCGACCCTTGCACTAAGGGTTCCCCAAACATACCTTAGTACATTCACGGGCATAGTGTCCCATTCCATTGCACTCGAAACAACGCACATTACTTCTAGCACAACTGCCCACATGATTCTTCTTGCACAAATTACATGAGGGCACATTTATCCCTCCTCTCGGAGCATTCCTAATATTACTCGGTCAAAACACTGGTACTGGCTGCCTCACAGACATCTGACTTCCTTGAGGTTGAAATTTTTCCCCTGACCGCACATTGCTTCGTGAATAGGGAGTGAACCTGGATCTCCGACTATTGTTTCCCCTCCAAGGTTATCTCGAAGATCCCTCATGTTGATAGGATTTAGCCTTTGTTGCTGACTCAAACTCTTTATCAAGTCTCTCATGTTCCATTGCTTTCTTGACCCAACCTCTAAAGGTCGTACTGGCATACAGATTTAGCTTTCCTCTCAAGAATATGTGTAGTCCATCCCGAAACTTATTGATCTTAGTTTCTTCTGTGGGGTACATGTCCTTCGCATACTGATACAATTCCTCAAACTTATTAGCATAATCTCTGACGGACAACGATCCTTGTATCAGATTCATAAATGCCACTTTCCTTTGCTTCTGGAAAGTCTCCGTCAAATACTCTCTGCCAAACTCTTCCTTCAGGAGTTGCCACGTAAGCACTTCTCCATAAAGATTCTTAACCCTTGTCAACCAGTCATCTGCCTTGTCGAACATAAGCCCATACACATTGTTTACCTTTTCAACATCACTCAACTGTAGTGTATTGAAAGCTTTATCCACTGTCTTAATCCACTTGTCAGCTTTGTCCAGGGTCTAGCGTTCTGTTAAAATCATAAGCTCCATACTTCTTCGCATGCTCAATGATATCTCTGGGCTTTCGATACCTCTCACGTTCAGCCAACACTGTTGCCATTGTCCTTGCCAGATTGGTAGTATCAATATACGCTACCGGGGCTACTGGCTGGACTGGAACATTCCGATGTATCTCCGGCGGTGGTGCATAATACATATTCCTCGCCCTTCGAGGAACATGCTAAAAAACTGAGGTTGAAGTAGCCGACATAGAACTGCCTTGCGGACTAGCAGCACGAACATTTGATTTATCGCCTCTCTCATTGCCAACAGAAGCTGACGATGGAGACGATTCTCTCATAGACATCTGACTCCTAGCAGGAACATTTGCTATTTCTACCAGCCTTATATCATCAGGTTGGACGTCACATCCTCTTCCTCTACCTCTAGCTCTACTCCTACCACGCTCTCTACCAAGACCTCTATTCTGATTCCCAATCTTTCTACCTCTAGTTCTTGCCATTCTTTAAAAATAAAAATCACAAACTTTAGAATTTCTCATCATCAATATTTATACACTTCCGTAATAATAGTTCATCACTTCAACATTTCCTAATATACTTAACATATAACACAATATTTTTTAGTGTCTACATAACCTAATAACCTTAAGCTCTGATACCAAACTTGTCACACCTTATCCTCAAATTAACCACTAATACTAAATAATATACAGTAATCATAGTTATTAAATTCTTAATACACTTAGTGAGCTTTTAAGGTTATAATACAAACACTTAATGACATGAATGAAACTTGTACAAATTAAAACCTTTCATTCTCACATCGATATTCTCATCACGAACTCGTCTCAATACAGATAATGATATCATCACTTAGATAATATTGTTCTTAGAATTTCTATGCCAATTCCTCAACATATTAATCACATACATCCATTCATAATTAAACTCGAGATGGGCACAACAGTGACCTTAAACACCAGCTCGGCATTCGTATCGTGGCACACAACATACCGTACCTGAGTCTCCACTGGTGTAACCTCATAGACCATGGATGCCCACTGAACTGCCACAGATGCTAGGCTATCTCTAAGTAGTGAAAAATATTTTAAAAATGGTGGTGAGTAATTCCGAAAGAAATTACCCAGTGAGCAGCTAGTATAATTTTTAAAACAAAAGCATTTGCCCCAAAATATGCTAAATATCAAATGCAGCAATTATATTTAAAAACTGATAAATATTTATATTAAACCTTCTTTTCTCAAATATTTGGCAAAGTATTCCCATTACATGAGAGTTGACTTAAATACTTTTAACGATAAAACGAATCCAAACAATTTCAGAACATAAAATTTCTCTTTCCAATTAAGGCTCAAGGCATTTCAAATCATCAAAATAAATCCCTGATTTCCTTTAAAGATTTTCCAATAATCATTTACACAATTTGGAATTCAAAAAGCTTCCTTTCAAATAAATACAAGAAATCCACAATTTTCCCCAAAATTCGTAAATTTCAAATAATGACAAGCTTTGTTTCATAAAAATAAATAATATGAATAAAGTTTCATAAATCATGAGTCAACACCAGTAAATACGTGCTTTGGTTCATTATGAATTTCCTCATATCAATTGCAATTAGAGTTGAGAGTTTTACTCATTTCAATTACAACATTATCATTGTTCACATTATCTCAATTGATAATTCAGATCATTATCTCATAATAGATAATTCTCAACCCTTTCCCCGAAGGAAATAATAATATACAACATCTCTCATTCTTACATATCATTTCAACTTTCTTTCCATGGCTTACACTAGCCAAATCACATATTCATTTCAATATCATCGTATGCATATATATAAACCACAAGGATTCGCCCCAAAGGCACCTCTGAATCCCTGCGCTGTCCCAAAGACAGTTGTCAATCGAGTGGCCAGCTCATCATTCCCAACTCATCCCATATACATATACATATATACTCTCATATATAATTATATTTTCATTATCAGTTATTCACAATGATTTAGTCCCTTTGTCTGAGACTTCACAATATACAGTAATTTAGGTACCTTTAATTTATTAATACGAATTTATCGACAATCAACCAGAATTATCAAAACTAAAGAATTAATCTCATTTTTTGACGTTCCAACATTCTAGAACATTATTCTACAATTCAATTCATCAGTGCGCTTCAATTAAAGCGAGACGGCCATAATCGAATGCATTACGAGTCACGGAGGCACGAGCACAGTGCAGGGGCGCAGACTTCCCTATCGGAGGCACCGACTGCGCGTCGCGGAGGCGCGCCACCCTCTCAGGCGGAGGCACCGCCCTCTTACCATTTCGAAGGCGTCCTGACTTCCCATCGCGAAGGCGTCGTCATTACGGGCGGAGGCACCGCCCACTATATCAGAGGCGCCACCCTCTAGCCATCTGGGTCAATTTCGACAGCAGCAACAACTCGACAAAAAACTCAATTTTACACAAATTTAGGCATGCAAAAAGTTCATACACAAGTTGTAAACAAAAATGAAGCTTATAGACAACCTTAAAACATAAAAAATAAGCCTAAATATATAAATTTAGTCATCAAAATACCCAAATTTCCAGAATTGAAGCTTAATAAAATAAAACACATAAATTCAATTTAAATCCACCACTCACCACTTTCTCTAGCCGAAATCGTTCTTAGCTTGATGAATTCAGATTCATCTTGCTCCAGACCACTCTTTCTCTCCCTCTCCTTTTGCTTCTGCCATCTTCCTCTTCCTCTTCTATTTTCTTCTTCTCCATCACCATACCTTCCACTATTCATCCCAACAACTCTCATTCTTCTTCCTTTGGTCCTTCTTCTTTTCTTTCCTTTCTAATTCACTTACTTACATTTGTTTCATCTTAGTCCTTTCTTTCTTTCAATTTCATCCTTACTTATTTAATTATTCCACACATATCAACAATTATTCTTATCATTTCTCAAAAATAATATTAGCTTAAATGATAAAATAATACATCTCCAAATAATACTAATTAACTCCAATCACATCATTAATTAACTAAAATAATAAAATCCTCAATTGTTATTAATAAACAGTAATCCGGTTCTAGGACACGGATGTTACAAATTTTTTTTTGAGTGGTTTAATTTTCTATTATAAGGGAAAGAAGAAGGAGAGATGGGATCAAATAATGGTCATATTTCAAATTTAAAATTTTGGAGCTCAGCTCTCTCTCTTTCTATATAGAATGCCGATGGACTTCGCAAACCGTAAAATTTTTTTATAAAAATGCCTCCATGATACAGGGGTATTTTATCATGAGTTCTTTTAGTGGGTTTTTAGTTTTTGTGCGACACAAAGCATTACCTTCTATATATATTGGACACATGTACTTATTGTTAATCAAAACTTTATAAATTGATATGAGTCAGCTTAAAAATTTAAATTCGCAATCAATATATAAATAATTTAAGATACAAACAACAATTGTATTCTTTTTTTTTTTTATTATTAATAAGGAAGTCAAAAATTTGCATCCATATGTAGACAACATAACATGGGCAAACTTCCTCTAGAAAATAGATAGGAATAATTTCATAATCGTTCAAAGTTTTTAATATTACTTAATATTTTTAAAATATAACTTTATATATTTTTAAAAATAATATTTGTTTTCTGCTACTATATTTAAAAGGAAAAATGTATGCTTTGACCTTTGTAATTTATCTTTTTTTACATTGATCCCCTGTATAAAAAATTTAGCACATTACAATTTTATACTTTTTATTTTGACATATTACACCTCTACACTTTTATATTTACAGCACATTAAGCCCTTACTTGGCTAAAGGAGATAATGACAGTTTAAAATATTTAATTTGATCTTTATAATTTTAAAATATTTCTTTTTGATCCGCATAATTTTATTTTTAACAATTAAGTCCATACAATTGCTAAATTAATCCAATTCAACTTATTAGAAATTTTAAAAATTATATACTTTTTATCTAATTGAGATGCATGTCATCTACTTTTAATAGATTTATAATATTAAAATATATATATCTTAATTTTTTATTGAATATTTATATAATTAATACAAAAATACGGCAAAAATCAAGCACGATAATTTTTAAGCAATAAAAAAAGCACATGAGATATTTAATAAATAAAAACACTAATGAAAATTTATAATATTTGTCAAATAAAAATATTACCACATGCAATCATCTCTCTTACAATTAATTATCAATAAATTAATAATTCTATTAGTTAATATTTTTAATGAATAAAATATTAATTTAGTATAATATTATCTTTAAACTTATAAATTTATATTTTGTCATATTTAAAAAATATAATAGACCTTAATCATATTTGAATAATATACAAATTATAATTAATTAATTATTACTGGAACTAAAATTATTTTAAATTTTTTTAGAAATAGATATATAATTACATAAAAATAATATATCAATCATTTGTTTTAAATTATAAATTATATAACTACTTTTTGAATAACAATTATAAATATATTTTTGATAAATATGATAAGTTTTATATGAGTGAATATGATTTATTATATTTTATTTAGTAAATACCTTATGCGTCTTAGTTAAAATTTTGATCATGTATTAATTTGCATACATTAAAATTTATTATATTTTATTTAGTAAATACCTTATGGGTAATTTATTTCTAATACATTAAAATTTTGTTTAGATATTTAAAAAACAATTAAAATCTACAAATTTTTTTATAATTAATTTTATAATTTTTAATAAATATATATTATTAATATTATAATGTATTAGAAATAAATTACCCATATTTCAAATAGATAAAGTTTTTTGAAAATATATATAATTTTTAAAATTTTTTTAAAATTTAATTGAGTTATTTTAGTAAATTTAATGATTTAATTGTTAAGAATAAAATTACACGGATTAAATAAAAAATATTTAAAAATATAATGACTAAATTGGATATTTTTAACTACCGATATATTATTCCATATAATAAGAGCTCAATGTGCTAATAAATAAAAATATAAGGATGCAATATGACAAATTTTTTGTATAGGAGGACAATATAAAATAAATTTAAGTACAAAGATCAAAGTATGTGTTTTTCTTATTTAAAAAGTACAAATGAGGAAATATGTAAAATTTTAAATTTGTATTAATATTTTACAAATTATTTATTTAAAATAGGAAAGTATAATTAATTTCTAATTAAAATAAAAACAAAATTTTTTATCTATTTAATATGTAATTCAGTTATAAGTAAATCTAATATTTGATTTCAATAAATAAAGTATGAGTAATTAATTATCTAATATATAATTTGAGTGAACTAAGAAAACAAATATTACTTCAATTTTAATTTATTAAAATAACAAAATATATTTAAATATTATTGTTTTATTAAATAAATATTTATAAATGAAATTGACAAAATTTTAATTTTTTAATTTTTAATTAAAATATCAAATAACCTAAAGACATTGAACTTATAACCTTCAATCTGTATCAATTTTAATTTCGACTCGATCATTATTAGTTGAGCATAAAATTTAATAATTGCTTTTAATCTTTTTTAGGCACTTTCCAATTTGGAAGAGTTAAGGTTAGACAGGCAATCCGCCCGAATGATACTACAATATCAACACTTGTTTTCCAAAGTAAAAGTTTTTAATCTGCAATCCTTCTCGCAGAAATGGACTCCTTATCTTTTGGCTTTACTTCAAAGGTTACCCAATCTACAGAAGCTTCTCATAAATAGAACTTGGGATGATGAGAATGAGAGTATGAGAAGAGCTCTAATTCTAGATGGTTTTGATGATGATTTGAGGGACGATATTTGGAAGACTATCTTTCAGCTGCAGAACCCAGTATTTCAATATCTTGACACTCTGGAAGTGAGGTCTTGTGGAAAGTTGAACGATTTAGCACTACCATCTTCTTCTACTTCTTTCCAATATCTCACCACTCTCAGGATAGATGAATGCAGTGGATTGACCAAGTTGGTCACACCATCAGTGGCCAAAAATATGGTGCAACTTGTGGAGCTGAGTGTAGAATATTGTGATGTGTTGATGGAAATAGCAGGAGGTGAAGAGGACATCACAATAGATGAGATTGTTTTCAGTAAAATGAGAAACTTACAACTTATTAATTTGCCAAGCCTCACAAGCTTCTGCTCGGCTTGTTATACCTTCAAATT
>CATIWO010070756.1:0-14318 GCA_949673435.1 Macaranga tanarius | reverse complement strand
TTCCAATTCTAATTTTCCTTTTATTGTAAATTCTTTACTACCTAATGATGAGGTGAATGCTTTATGTGATGTTTTGAATAAACATAAGGGAGTAATAGGATATTCAATCAATGATCTAAAAGGATTAAGCCCAACTATTTGTATGCATAGAATCCTTTTAAAGGATGATACTAAACCTACTATTGAAGCTTAAAGAAGGCTAAATCCCACTCTTAAAAAAGTGGTTAGAAAGGAAGTGATTAAGTTGCTTGACAATAGGATCATATATTCCATTAGTGATAGTAAATGGGTAAGCCCCGTTCAAGTCGTTCTTAAAAAGGGTGGCATGACCGTTGTGTAAAATGAACATAATGACTTAGTGCCTACTAGGACTATCACGGGTTGGCATATGTGTGTTGACTATAGAAAGTTAAATAAAGAAAATAAGAAAGATCATTTTCCATTGCCTTTTATTGATCAAGTTATAGAAAAATTAACAAATTTTTCATATTTTTGTTATTTTGATGGGCTTAGTGGTTTTTATCAAATTCCTATTCATCCTGAAGACTAAGCTAAGACTACTTTTACTTGTCCATGTGGTACTTTTACTTTTAGGCGTATGCCTTTCAGCTTATGCAATACTCCCGCTACTTTCCAAAGATACATATTTTTAATATTTAGTGACTTAATAGATGATTGTGTTGAAGTATTCATAGATGACTTTAGTATTTATGGATCTAACTTTGAAAATTGTTTAGAAAATCTTTCTAAAGTTCTTGATAGGTGCATGAAGCATGGATTAGTACTAAATTGGGAGAAGTGCCACTTTATGGCATAAGAAGGGATTGTTCTTAGCCATATGGTTTCACAAAGAAGCATTGAGGTTGATAGAGCAAAGATAAAAGTCATTGCTAATTTGCCAGCTCCAAACTGTGTTAAAGATATAAGGAGCTTTCTTGGATATGCGGGTTTCTATAGAAGATTCATATAAGATTTCTCCAAGATAGCAAAGCCATTATGTAAGCTACTTGCTAAGGAGGCTATTATCGAGTTTGATGATGCATGTATGGATGCAGTTGGGACTTTGAAGAAGGCTCTTACTTCAGTACCGGTTTTGCAACCACCTAATTGGGAGCAACCATTTGAGATCATGTGTGATGCAAGTAACTTTGTGGTTGGGACTATTTTGGGGCAAAGAAAAGAAGGCAAGCCTTATGTGATTTATTATGCTAGCAAACTACTTGATGATGCCCAAATTAATTATTCCACCATAGAAAAAGAATTGGTTGTTATTGTTTATGCATTTAACAAGTTTAGAGCATATCTTATAGGGCAAAAGGTTATTGTGTACTCCGACCATACTACCCTCAAGTATCCTCTAAGCAAGAAAGATGTAAAATTAAGGCTCTTAAAGTAGATTCTAATGCTTTAAGAGTTTGATTGGGAAGTAAGGGATAAGAAAGGAAGTGAAAATCTTATTGCGGACCACTTATCAAGACTAGATCAAGAGAAATTGAACAAGAGTGATGATAGTGTGCTAATTAATGAGTCATTTCATGGTGAACATCTCTTTACATTAGCTTTTAAAGAACTTCCATGGTTTCCTAATTTTGAAAACTACATTGTAAGTGGAGTTCTTCCTTATGGGCTTGATTATAGGCAAAAGAAGAAATTCTTGCATGATACTAAGTTCTACTGTTGGGAGGAACCTTTGCTTTATAAGAGATGTGGAGACGATTTAATATGAAGGTGTATTCCTCAATATGAAGTTCAAGATGTTTTGAGACATTATCATTCTTTAGATGTAGGTGGACACTTTGGTGTATCAAAGATAGCCTAAGGTACTTCAATCTAGTTTTTGGTGGCCTACTTTATTTAAAGATGCTAGAGATTTTGTGCTTAAATGTGATAGATGCTAAAGAATGGGTAATTTGTCTAAAAAACATGAAATGCCTTTAAAAAGAATTCTTGAAGTTGAGATTTTTTATGTTTAGGGCATTGAATTTATGAGTCCTTTTCCTAGTTCTTTGGGCTATAAGTATATATTAGTTAAGGTTGATTATGTCTCAAAGTGGGTTGAAGCAATAGCTACTATTACTAATGATACTAAGGTTGTCAAAAAGATACTTAAGAAAATTATTTTTCCAAGGTTTGGCACCCCTAGAACATTAATTAGTGATGGTGGTTATATAATTGAGACTCTTTTGAAGAAGTATGGGGTAACATACAAAGTGGCTATTCCATATCACCCACAAATAAGTGGGCAAGTAGAGGTGAGTAATAGAGAGATCAAATGAATTTTAGAGAAAACTATTGTCTTCATCAAGAAAGGATTGGTCATTGAAGTTAGATGATGCCTTGTGGGCATATAGGACAGCTTTTAAAATACCCATAGGCCTTACTCCTTACCAATTGATTTATGGGAAGTCTTGTCACTTACCCGTAGAACTTGAGCATAAGGCATATTGGGCAACAAGTGCTTTGAACTTTGATTTGAAGAAAGCGGGTATGAAAAGACTACTTTAGCTCAATGAATTATAGGAACTACGAATGAATGCTTGTAAGAATACTAAGTTGTATAAAGATCGTACTAAATTGTGGCATGATAAGCATATAGCTAAGAATGAGTTTTATGTGGGAGACCTTGTTTTGCTTTATAATTCTCAATTGAAGTTGTTTCCTAGTAAATTAAAGTCAAGGTGGTCGGGTCTATTTAAAGTTGTCAAAGTTCATCCTTATAGAGCAATTGATATTGCTAATGACAAGGGAGAAAGCTCCAAGATGAATGGTCATCATCTCAAGCCTTATTTGATTGATGAGGTAATTGAACAAAAGGAATCAATCTCTCTTTCTACACCATGAGTTCACAAAGGTATGGTCAAGCTATATACCATTAAATTTAGCAAAGTATTTATTTTATGTTTTTACTTATTTCTAGTTTATTTATTTTCTTTTAATTTATTTTATTTTCTTTTAAGTACACATATACACATTGTTTTTCTTTTAGTTCAATTTTTGTTTTAACTTTTATAGTATTATATATATATATATATATATATATATATATATAGTCATCTAAAAGATATTTAATTTTTTGCCTTGGCTCTGTGCCGAGTCGACACCGCGTGCCGACTCGTAATAGAGTTGGATGGTGCCGAGTCGGCACATGCCCTTGTATGGTAATTTTATGGATTTTGTTTATTTATACAATAATATGAGAATGCTTGTAGACTCTAAATGAAATTACCTTTGATTGACAATGAGAGTTGCAATTAAAGACTTTAAGTTTAAGTAACAATGAGAGTTACATTTATGCCTTATATCATATCTTATAGTCAATTCATGTAATCAATTGTTTATTTCTTGTAATTCTTAATGATTTCCGAATTGTAATTCTAATGAACCCTAATTAAACTTGATATTTAGAATAATTAATTTAGTTAGTATAATTAGTAATTAATTAGAATAGTTAGAGTAATTCAACAATCTTCTTTTTTAATATTTTGCCTATCCAACTAAGTATCTATCCAGTTAATATAAAATTACTCCAAATTTCCTAGTGTTCGACACCCTACTTACTCTATACTTAGTCTTAGAGACTAGGATATTATAATTTAACCGACATCAGGGATTAGGGGGTTTGTTTATGTTTTGTTTGATAAAATATAGTGAGTGGATCATGTATTCTTAATTTTGAATTATGAAATAAATTATAGGAGAACCGGAAGCCGGAGGTGGTGGAGCCAACTAGAGGAGTCTTTTGCACTCTAAAGTTGGAAAGCATTTTAAGTAAGTAGTTACTAATATAATGATACCTTGAATTCTCCTTTTGTTCCATTGTATATTTATTTATGTGACTTGGTGAATGGAAATTTATGTTACCTTGAAATAATGTGTGTTATTATTGTGATATTAATTTGAGATAAATTATGTTATTTGATGAAAAGTAATACGGTGATTGTGGTGTATGTATGGATGAGATGTGCTCTTTTTACAATGTTGGATGTTGATGTTGGAAACTTGTGTCAACGTGAGAAATGAGCCGGGTGGAAACAAGTGTGAACATGAGGAATGACCCGGGCAGAATTCGCATGCCAATATATTGAATTATGAGTAATGATAAATATGATCGTGTTGGTTTATGGATGTGTGTTGATATATATATATGTGTATGTGTGTGTGTGTGTATTCGAGATCATCAGTTTATGACATTCACGGCTAATGGGAGCTACTGGCGACCGTGCATTAGTGTAGCTGTCTCAAGCTACTGGCAATCGCCAGTGTCTGGGGCTTACCAAGAGGTACTTGGGCAGAAAAACAACCGTGTTTCGACTTTGGTTTTTTTCCAAAATACTGCACGGGGAAAGACACGCTCGTGTAGTCCATATTTAGTTATTTTAATTATTTGTTGTTAATTAGTTCTTGAGAAGTCTTGTGTATAATTATATTAGTTGTTATTTATTGAGTTGCAAGCTCATTCCTTTGCAATTATTTTCTTTTTCAGGATAACGTAGAAATCCTGAGTTATATTTTCCGTCTCCATTAGGCATTCTCAGGTGGGCCAATGGTGAGTACATCATATACACTTTTTGATGATAGCATTGTACATTTCAATCCATAAACATGTTCACCTAATTTTGTAAATAGTGGGGTGTGTAGTAAGTTATAATGTATTTTATAACTCAAGTACCTATGTTGTATATATGTACTTATTATATAAAGTTTTATTTAAATCTAATTCCATGATGGGATATATTATATATATGATTCATGTATGCTTGATATGAGGGGGCGTCACATTTAGTGGTATCAGAGTGGGAATTAGATTCTTAGGGCATGAAAGCACATTGCATGCATACACCACGGCATAAGAAATAGAATTATGCATGTGCATATTGTTGATATGTGTTTAAAACACATGATGTAGGAAGGAAGAGCATAATGCACCTCGCACTGGCCCAGAAGAGTCCTCAGAGTCTGTACATGGATATATAAATATACCTGCATTGAATGAACAAAAAAAATCTCAGGCTCCACAGCTGGCCAAAAATCCTTTCATGCGTGAGTTCATTCAGATGATGAAAACAATGAAGCAAACAAAAAGTACGTTGGATGAAAATTTTAAAAAAATACGGAAGTAAGGTGTTAATGTTTTTATAGGTACTACAAATCCAGTAGTGGCTCTGAAGTACTAAGAGGATTCTAGATCGGTTTGATTGCACACCTGAAAAGAAAATGAGCTATGCGGTATCTTTATTTCAATAAGATGCATGGGATTTATAGGAAATGGTACCGGGGAACTGTGATATACTAATGACATTGACTTAGGCTAATTTCTTGAGGGAGTTTGCAGAAAAATACACACCTGCCGTATACCGAGATAAGAAAAAGGTTGAATTTTTTGAACTCAAGCAGAATGATCTATCAATTGCAGACTATAAAGTACAGTTTATGAGACTCTCTAGATATGCTCTAGAAGAGGTGGCTACTGATGAACTGAAGAGAAATAGATTTGAAAGAGGGCCAAAACTAGAAATTAGAGAAAATATGGTGGTGCAACCTCAAACATATAGAGATTTGTTAGAGACTGTATTACGGGCCAAGGAAATAATGGTAGAAAGTACTATCTTGAAAGCTAAAAGGAAGAAGGTTACGGGTACTTTCACTGCACCATTTCGATATGATAGTACCTCTTCATTTAGAGGTTCTAGATCTAGTTCTCAGTGGAGTGGATTCAGAGGGCTTGGAATGAGTCAGCCTGGTAGATCAGGGGGAATGCCCTATAGTAGAGGATCCGGAGGCTTTGAAGGTAGAAGGGGTTTAGCTATGTCTGTAAGATGTACTTTTTCATCGATATGTACCAAATGTGGTAGAATTCATACGGGCGAGTGTTTGGGACCGAGGCCCAATGTATGTTATTATTGCAGTTAGCCAGGGCATTTTATTAGGGACTTTCTTATGAGGAGGAGTGCTGAACAACCTCAAGTTAGAGGATAGAGTAGTATAGGAGAAAATATGCTACAAGTAACTATTGGTTGAGGTAGAGGTAGAGGTAACTGAGGAGGAGGAGTTGGCACTATCACTCAATTTGGAGCGGTAGGACAACTACAAAGACAAGCTCGGGTGTATGCAATTACCCGACAAGAAGCTCCTGCAGTGCTGGATGTTATTAGTGGTATATTCCCTATACTTAATAAGGATGCACATATATTAATTGACCCTAGGTCTCCGTGTTCATTTATATCTTATGATTTTGTGTCATGTATACATGGCACCATTGAACCATTAAGGTATGATATATGTATCTATATGCCTACTGGGGGCATATGGTGTAAGTATTGTAATGAGAGACTGCCCTATTATTATAGATAGTATTACCTTGTATGCAGATTTGATTGTTATTCATTTACGGGAGTTTGATGTAATTTTGGGAATGGATTGGTTATCTAAACATCATGCTGTGGTGGATTGTCAAACGAAGGAGGTGGTTATGAATATCTCAGGGCAAAGAAGGGTAGTGATTGTAGGAAAAGAAAAAACGGTTCCAACTTGTCTGATTTCAGTTGTCACAACTTTCCATTTAATAGGGAAGGGGTGTGGAGTATATTTAGTTGGTATAGTTGATACGATAAAGGTTAGTATGGGGGTGATGGATATACCTGTAATTAGGGATTTTTTGGATATGATTCTAGATGAATTACCAGGATTACCACTATACCGAGAAGTAGACTTTGAGAGTGAGATGGTTTTAGGGGCAGCACCCATATCTATTGCTCCATATAGAATGGCACCATTGGAGTTAAAAGAATTGAAGAAACAGTTGGAAAAATTACTAGAAAAAAGGTATATTCGATAAAGCATTTCACCATGGGGAGAGCTAGTTTTGTTTGTAAAGAAGAAGGATGGAAGTATGGGGTTGTGTATTGATTACCGACAACTGAATAAAATAACTGTGAAGAATAAGTATCTGTTACTAAGAATTGATGATTTACTCGATCAATTGAAGGGAGCCACATTGTTTTCCAAGATCGACCTCAGATCAGGATATTGGCAACTCCGTGTAGGTGAGCAATCCATACCTAAAGTAGTATTCAAAACGAAGTTTGGGCACTATGAATTTGTAGTAATGCCATTTGGATGAACCAACGCTCCAGTTGCATTTATGTTGTTAATGAACAAGACTTTCCAACAATACCTGGATCAGTTTATAATTATTTTCATCGATGACATTTTTATTTATTCTCCAAGTCTAGAGGAGCATGAACAACATCTTCAGATAACTTTATAGATATTCCAGGAAAAGCAATTATATGCTAAACTCTCCAAGTGTAAGTTTTGGATGAAGGAAATCGCTTTTCTGGGGCATGTGGTCTCGAAGGATGGTGTACAGCCGGATCAATTAAAAATTAAAGCTATAATAGAATAGGAATCGCCTCAGAATGTAACCAAAGTTTAAAGTTTTCTAGGATTAGCAAGATATTACCGTAGGTTTATGAGGGATTTCTCTGTGATTGCCAGACCATTAACCAATTTGTTGAGAAAGAATGTACCTTTCCAATGGACAGAAAAATGTCAAAGTAGTTTCGAAGAATTGAAGAAGACACTTACCACTGCTCTTATTTTAGTATTGTGAATAGGAAACAGAGGTTTTGTAGTTTATACAGATGCTTCTAAGCAAGGGTTAGGATGTGTCCTAATGTAAAATGGAAAGGTAATAGTATATTCTTTAAGGCAATTATGAACCCATGAAGTTAACTACCCTACACACGATTTGGAGTTAACTTGCATTGTACACACCTTGAAGATCTGGAGGCATTATTTATATGGAGAGATATTTCAAATATACACTGACTATAAAAGTTTTAAGTACATCCCCACTTAGAAAGAATTAAATATGAGGCAGTGAAGGTGGATGGAACTATTGAAAGACTATGATTGTATCATAGACTACCATCCGGGGAAGGTAAATGTGGCGGCGGATGCCCTGAGTTGGAAAATAGTGGAACAATGTGCGGGAATGGTTAGCTATAAAATCAAAAATTTAGTGGCTCTTCGAGCTATAAATGTCTTGGTGAATGTTAAAGAAGACCATTTATTGGCTACATTATAAGTTAAACTCTCGATAGGAGACCGAATTAGGGAGGCACAAATTGAAGACACTTATTTGCAGAGAATGAAAGAGAAAGTGGAATCAAGGAGAAACATTCAATTCAAAATCTGGGAGGATGTTACATTAATGATCAAGGATCGTGTATATGTACCTGATATTGGTGAACTAAGGAAGCATATTATGGATGAAGCTCATAATGCAACCCTATGCAATGCACCCGGGAAGTACCAAGATATACCAAAATATTAGGCCTTTTTATTGGTGGCCAACTATGAAAAAGGATATGGTAGAGTTTGTGGCTAAATGTTTGATTTGTTAGTAAGTGAAAGCTGAATATCAGGCACCTACAGGTAAATTGCAACCTTTGAGGATTCCCGAGTGGAAATGGGAAAAGATAATAATGGATTTTATTGTGGGATTGCCTCAAACCTTTCATAGACATGACGTAATTTGGGTAATAGTTGATAGACTTACCAAGTCTGCACATTTTCTACCGATACAATAGACTGATTCTTTAGACAAGTTAGCTGCTTTGTACGTTTCAGAGATAGTGAGGTTACATGGGGTGCCATTATTTATCGTGTCAGATAGAGATCCAAGATTTATATCCCATTTTTAGGACAATCTACAGGGAGCATTGGGAACTAAATTTCATTTTAGCATAGCATTTCATCCTCAAATGGATGGACAATCAGAGAGAACCATTTAGACTTTGGTAGATATGATGAGAGCTTGTGCACTTGAATTCAAAGGGAATTGGGATGATCATCTACCACTGATGGAGTTCATGTACAATAATGGTTTCCATACTAGTATTGGTATGGCTTGTTATGAGGCTTTATATGAAATAAAACGTCGAAGTTCAGTGTGTTAGGATGTAGAAGGATTAAGGCAACTAGAAGGACCTGCGTTGATTCAAGAAAGGGTTAATAAAATTTAGGTAGTTAGAAAATATCTCAAAGTAGCACAAGATCGACAGAAAAGAGTTATGTAGACCAACATCAGAGGGAAATGGAATATTAGGTAGGAGAGAAGGTTTTCCTAAAGGTATCCCCATGGAAAGGAATTTTAAGATTTGGCAAGTAAGGGAAACTGAGTACAAGATACATTAGACCTTATGAGATTATCGAGAGGATTGGACCACTGGCATATAGATTGGTTCTACCAAAAGAATTATCTTCCATTCATGATGTATTTCATATGTCAATGTTAAGATGGTACCAATCAGATCCGAGTCATATTGTATAAGAGTCGGAGATAGAAATTTCTGAGACGCTAACTTATATAGAATAACCAATAGAAATTTTACATCGAAGGTGAAGCAATTAAGAAATAAGGAAATTTCTATAGTGAAAGTTAAATGGAGTTATCATTCACCAAGGGAAGCAACGTGGGAAGTGGAGGAACACATGAAATAGAAATATCCATATCTTTTTCCAGAAGGTGGTGAGTTATTAAATTTCGGGGATGAAATTTTCTAAGGAGGGGAGAATTATAACATGTGTAAAACATGACCTGCATTTATCATGCATTTTATTTAATTTCATTGGTTAAGGATGGACATGATGCATTAGCAAGTATATGTGCATGGGGTATGTGATTTATTTAGATAGGTTGAGAGTGTGTGGTGTTTTGGGATTAAAGGAAATTAGAAGCTATTAATTAGGACTAAATTGAAAAGGAGGTAGGGACTAGATTGAAGAAATTAAAGGTTTAAGGATTATTTGGGAAGGATAGCATTTCATTAAGGAGCTAAGTGGATATTTTGGTGATAGATATCAAAAATTTTATCTAGAATTTTCTTGTCTTCAATATAGCCATGCATTTAGGAGTGTATGAGCTTATTAAGAAAACTAGATAGTTGTACTCACTTCTTTGAAAGAAAACTAGGGATTTGGTTAAGAGAATGAGGTTGATTTGGCTGAAGGAATTAAGAGTCTAGGCTATAATCATCAACTCTCAAGGTCAAGTGCATCTTTTGGTAAATTATTTATGTGTTTAGTTAATTTGAGTTAGGGTTTGAGTTACAGAAATTCGTGCTCTATTTTTCTTGAGAAATTTAGTCTTTGTGTTTTTATTATAACTTGAGTTATAAAGCTCCAAATCAAGTTTTGTTTGATTCAAGAGAAACTTCAGAGAGTCCTCTACAACTTTTATGTTTTGAGTGTGAGATAAATCTACTGCTAGGATGGCTGAATAGGGCCAGATATTTTGTTGCTCAATCTGTCCACTTTGTGTGACATGATATTGCTAGAAATTTCATAATTTATTCTATACATGTGCAAATTATGTGATTTTAGTTGGAAATAAAATTAGACTCATAAAAATAAAGTTTATATAAATATTGTGATAATAGGATGTATCTGTAATTTTTAAGAGCATCTTGAACTTCATACATCAAACATGCTAGCATTAGTATATATGTTGTTTTGTGGTTTTTCTTGCATAATGGAGAT
Source organism: Macaranga tanarius (assembly GCA_949673435.1). Classification (NCBI taxonomy): domain Eukaryota; kingdom Viridiplantae; phylum Streptophyta; class Magnoliopsida; order Malpighiales; family Euphorbiaceae; genus Macaranga; species Macaranga tanarius. The sequence continues at coordinate 3,773 of CATIWO010070756.1, read as the reverse complement.
ATGGCAATAATTAGGGGATTAGGGGTTTTTTTATATGTTGTTTGATAAAATATAGTGAGTGGATGATATATTCTTGATGTTGAATTGTAGAATAAATTATAGGAGTACCGGAAGCCGGAGGAGGTAGAGCCAACTAGAGGAGTCTTTTGCACTCCAAAGTTGGAAAGCATTTTGAGTGAGTAGTTACTAATATAATGATACCTTGAATTCTCCTTTTGTTCCAATGTATATTTGTTTATGTGACTTGGTAAATAGAAATTTATGTTACCTTGAAATTATGTGTGTTGTTATTGTGATATTAATTTGAGATAAATTATGTTACTTGATGAAAAGTAATATGGTGATTATAGTGTATGTATGGATGCGATGTGCTCTTTTTACAATGTTGGATGTTGATGTTGAAAACATATGTGAACGCGAGAAATGAGCCTGTGGAAACATATGTAAACGTGAGGAATGAGCCAGGTGGAATTGGCATGCCAATATATTGAATTATTAGTAATGATAAATATATATTGTAAGTGATGAGGATGAACTGGGTGGATATTGTGAGATGTTGAGATGCGATCATGTTAGTTTATGGATGTGTATTGATATATATATGTTTGAGATCATTAGTTTATGACGTTCACAGCTGTGAGGAGCTACTGGCTATCGCCAGTGTCTGGCAACCGTGCATTAGTGTAGCTGTCTCGACCTACTGGTGATCACCAGTGTCTAGCGATCATGCGTGTGTAAGGCTGTCATGAGCTATTAGCGATGCCAGTGTCTGGCGATCACCAAGAGGTACTTAGGTAGAAAAATGACCGTGTTTCGACTTTGGTTTTTGTCCAAAAGACTACACAGGGAGAGACACGCCCGTGTAGTCCATATTTAATTATTTTTATTAATTGTTGTTAATTAGTTCTTAAGAAGTCTTGTGTATAATTATATTAGTTGCTACTTATTGAGTTACAAGCTCATTCCTTTGCAATTATTTTCTTTTTCAGGATAACGTAAAAATCCTGAGTTGTATTTTCCATCTCCATTAGGCATTCTCTGGTGGGCCAGTGGTGAGTACATCATATACACTTTTTAGTGGTAGCATTTTATATTTCAGTCCATAAACATGTTCACCTAATTTTGTAAATAGTGGGGTGTGTAGTAAGTTATAATGTATTTTGTAACTCAAGTACCTATGTTGTATATATGTACTTATTATATAAAGTTTTATTTAAATCTAATTCCATGATGAGATATGTTATGTATATGAATCATGTATACTTGATGTGAGGGGGTGTCACACTAAGGGTCCTCCGGGCCTCATCAAGGTGAGGTGACAAACCCCTTAGCTCTAGTCGTTGAGGTGTCGCCTCAACAATCTGAGGCACGACACAAAATTGACAAGAATGAAATCTCAATCTTCTCCCACTCCTAAAACATACATACTCATATCTATAAAGCTCTAAACCTGAGCAATTGTCATAAAATAAACAATAACGAGTACAAAGTATAAAAATTAAACTAAATAACTAGTATGATATGAAACATGTTAAACAAAAAAAGGAACATTCATTGTACATGAGGTTTACAAAATTATGCAAAGGTTTTTAGCACACGCGATTACCACAACATAAATTCAAATATATAGAGAACATGATTCTGTCAAATATTCCAAGCCAAAATTCGATTATTCTAAATCAGGTAGGGTAAACCTATAAAATAAAGCCAATACAACAAAAGAGAGTTTGGAAAGTCCTGATGTTCATGCTTTTGATTTGACCCTCTGCCTTAGTCCTCAGATATGCTTTCAGTGATGTAAGAATGAGTACTTTTCGGTGTTAAGTTGAATTCCAAGCCTTTGCTCTAAGCATCAAAGCGCTAAGAGTAAGCCCTCTTTTGAAGCCTCTTCTTTCTTGGTTGATTTAGCTCCATGAGACCTTTAACACAGACTTTCCTACCTCTGTTTGCTAAATTCAAATAATTTCTATTGTTCTTTTTCTTTTTTACTCTCCCCAAGCCTAGCAAGTTTTCCTTGCCCTTTTGTTTTTTTTTTCTCTTTTTTTCCCTCTTTATTTTTTCTTTTCTTTTTTCCCTCTCTTATTTGTTTCTCCCTTTTTTTTCTTTTCAAAACATCTTCTTTTTTTTTTGCTATTTTTTTAGAACCTCAATGCATCTTCTCTCCTTTTTCTTCCTTTTCTTTTCTCTTTTTATCACCCCTCAATCCTTTCAATTTTCTCCATCTTTAGAGCGTATTAGCCATAATTTTCTATCTCAGAAATTATGGTTAATGGCTTTGAATGTTGGAGCAATTTATGCCACATTTTGCTTTGGATATTTTAATTTTTTTCAACAAACACCACTAAAGTGCCGCCTCAGTGATGAGGCAACTACCTTTACGTACTGAGGTGCCGCCTCAGTGTTGAAAGCCATTATAAGACTTTAATGGGCTTAATAGGTTGTGGGCTTGTTAGATGGCTAGAATCTTAGACTTTACACTGTTTGACCTTATTTTACTTAGACTTTTATTATTGGACTTTCACTTTTAGGTCGAGCCAAACCCAAGTATTAACACAATTAGAAAAAATTGAAGAGAAAATTTAAGATGGAAATTTCATTTTAATTAAACAGTAAAAATTAGTTAAAATTGGAAATGAACTCAAGACATTCTAGCTATTAGGGTTTGAAATCAAATTAAATTAAAATCAATAACCTTTTAAGATTCAAACTCGAAATTAGCTTATAGAAAATGAACTTTTACTGCATGTTTGATCATACTCCACAGAATAAACTTAATTCAAGTAAAAAATAAATAGAAAAATAGTAAGGATCTTAATTGAAAGAATTAAAAATGCATGAACAATTGGACACACCATCTTCCTGTTAGTATAGGTGATGTGCCCTAGAGGACAATCATGTATTTTGATATTATATATAATCCCAAATGACAATAAAATATTCATTTAAATAAAGTGTTTATTTATTTGAGTATTAATCCATTAGCATTATGTTGAATAAATTTATTATCAAGAGTTGATAATATGAGTGATAAATTTATTCGGTACATATGCTATAAAATTGTTCGTAGTCGATAAATTAATGTTTGGTTGATATTAATTTGACTATCACCTCTGTCTATTTTCCTTGATTAGTATGTGATACTAATAGTGGGAGGTAGTGAGTCTCATGCTACTTGATATGAGATATCAGAATAGACATATGGATACTCATGTTGATGAGTGGATCGAACGTGACATTAGATATGTGATCGTAAGGGTATTCACTTACAGTCAACGATCACTATCTAGATCATAATGGTGCATATAGTACTTTGACCTGAGGCATCACGGTCATCCATATTTAAGTGGTTAGAGTTTGTTACCGCTTACATACCTGTGCTATCCATGTATGGGTATATGGCGTGTGGTGGCTCTAATCGGTTAAATGTAGGGATGAGTGTTTGTCCAAGATTGGATGCATTGCCTGGTGTGAACTGGGTTAAGATCCTACTCCTATCTAAGTTTATTCTTGATGAATAAGTTTCTGGTCATAACAAACATAACATGCTGAAAGAGTTTCAGTGCTAGAAAGTGTTTCTAGTGTTGGTTATGTTTTATCAAGAATAGAACTTGAGATGAGGTTTCATGATGAAGCTAATAGAGTTTGATTGTACCTTAACTCTAGGCTTTATCGGGATCTTCAATGAAGGGATTTTAGTGCACGGTAATTATGATCGGAGGGTTCATGCGAATCACTACATGCATTCATTTCTAATTGGGTAGCTGTGATATCCA
>CATIWO010070713.1:0-36351 GCA_949673435.1 Macaranga tanarius | reverse complement strand
AGGGCAATTCGGTAAATAGATAAATATTGTGAGGATAGTTGAGTCAAGTTACTTGTCTTGGGAGCTCAAATGTTTTGTCTTTTTGCATAAAGTCATTTGAAAGATAATTAAATAATATAGCTTTCTTGTCTCATTAATGTTTTGGTTGATAAAGTTTTTGGTGGGAAAGTTTTGGTGGGAAAATTTTTGGAGGGAAAGTTTCTTTTGAGTAAACCAATGATTACAACTTTTCTTTGCAACTAGAAAGAAACTAAGTTTGCTTTTCTCGGATATCAAAGCACACTTGCACCAAAATACTAAAGGATTTCCATATTGTCCAACAGTTATTTCTGTGCATAACCAAATTGGCAAAACTGAATCTGTCTCCTATCAGCAAACTGATTTGCTGTGTAAATCCGATTTGTACATTTTTTTGAAGAAAGGATATTTTTACTCATTTCTTATTCAGCAAATCACATGGCTTAAATTTTCAAATTGCACGTCATTGCTTCTGAAATTAGGGCAACCATAAAAGACATATAAATTCATATTTTTTCTCATTTGCTCAAGTTGTTCAAGAAGTGAGAGAGAGCATTTTTCAGAGCTGTTGGATTTCTTCTTCTTCTCTCAAAAATCTGGTTGCTGGAGCTGCATATTCATGTTTTAAAAAATCATATTTGAGCTTCCTTGTAAGTCATCTTCACTCTTCTTGTCTATAGGCTTCATGTGTATTATTGCTGCTTGAGTGAGAGAGACAAACACACTCCTTCATCTTCTTCTTGAAACGTGAAAAACACCATTTGGAGAGAAATGGGTGCATAGTTACTGGAGCTAATTAAAACCAGTGTTGTGTACAGTTTGCTGGAGCTGTTAAGGAAAGACCAGCTGGGATTAGTTGCTGGAGCTAGAAAACCAGTGAGGGTAGTAGCCTAGGAAAGGGTAGTACTAGGGCAGCCTAGCGGACCTAACACTTTGCTTTTTCTTTCTCTGAAGTAAAGATTTTGCAACTTTCATTAAGGTTTTTTCAATTTTCTTTTTCTTTTTTTGATAAGTAGGTATAAATGTTTTCTTGGAGTAAAGATTTTGCAGGTTTTATTAAGGTTGTTTTATTCTTCCTATTGATTTGCAGGGAAAGCGTGCAACATCATATCACATCCGTGAAACTGTTAATACATAAAGGACCTACAGAACAAGATTAAACAACTTAGTATCCATAGAGATGAGCTTAAAAACCTATCCAATTTGAACATGTTGGAAGCTCCAGTGCGACTGCAAAGTTATATAGATGTTCACCAACTCGTGATGGTGCGCTCATGTTTTGTTGGGGTTGAGGTTGTGATTAATAGTGCCTTTGGTGAGCAAGTTTTCAACCTGTCAAGAGTACTTAAATTACTACTTGAAGAAGAGCTGGACGTTTTTAGTTGCATTTCTACTAAAGTAAATCAGAGAGTCATACATACCATTCAATCTAAGGTATCATGGTTTACTGGGCTACCATTGATTATTGGGTTTAGATTTTAGTTGATGTTACTATTTATTTTATTGTGTATGGCTCATACCAGATAAAGGGACAGATGCTGGAGCGGAGCGGAGTGAGCGAGTGGAGCGTGGGTAATTTTGTAAATTTACCATGGGTTATATATATAGTGTATTTGTAACCCTAGAGAGAGATATTATTCTCTAAAATAATAAGAAAACAGCCGCTCCGCTCCCGATGACGTAGGCACATTGCCGAACCTCGTTAAATCTTAGTGTTCTTTATTTTTCTTGTTTGTTCGTTTTTATTCTTGTTTATTTTAGCTTTATTTCTCAACATATTTTTTCCAAGCGCAACGCTTCTTTGCTGAAAAAATTATATCCTGAAGCTGTGATTCGATGTATAATTCATCTATTTATTGGCTTCCGCAGGTCAGGTACATGACCCACATTGATATATCTGAGCTGCAATATCGGCTTATTGAAGCAAGTTCTTCTTCTGAGTTCTCAGAATTATGAGTATCATGATATTCTATAATCTAACTCTTACTTGAAAACGAGCGGTGAGTTTTGTTCACTCTTTTTTTTTTTTTTTTGGTCCAATTTGTGCACTTTTTCATGAATACATAACTTCCATTGTTCATCTTTGAGATGGTAAACAACGAGCCTTGAGCAAAAGAAGATAACTATGCACGATTTGATTTCCATGTTCACCATAGCTTTCAGAAATTGGCAAAGCCGATGAAAAAATATTTACCCCTCACCTAGTGACTAATTAAGTTAGAAGGAAATGCAAGAACAAGACTCTTGCTAAAGCCAAATGCTTAATCCAGACATCTGCTAGGCTTAACTTACATGATTTATATCCTGCAAAAGAAAAGGAACCATCAAGCTTCATATTGCAAAAGAAATGCGTGGCTCCATACTGCTAGGCTAAACATTAATTAACTTACATGTTCTTATTTAAGCAAAGTCTTGAGTTTGAGTTGTGGTAAATGCAGTTATATTAAATAGTTGTTAAGAGATTTTGTCACCTTTGTGGTCCTGCCCAGGTTAAATTAAATTACTCAGAGTCGAGTAGACTCTGAATACTAGTGGTTCAGACAAAAAAAAAAAAAAGGTGTGGCTCCAACTCTGCAGGCCTATCAAAGTCTTAGGAAAAGAAGAGGATTCCAATCACTGATATATATACAATTTTGCACTTAATTTGCTATGATATACTGGCGTTAACAATTACTTCAAGAATAAATTATTATTGAACCAAAATCTTCACACTTCACTTCGTGTTTAAGTACATCACTTTACAAATCCATTTCTCAAAATTTCATGATATGGGGAGATTTGCTTATTTTCCTTAATTCCTTAGAAACCAGAGCCTTTACATCAACTGCTCTAATATCCAAATAAGTATATATTTTGTTCATTTATTTCAAAATATAAATAAAATAGAATATTTAAAATACATTAACGAGGTAGTTTCAATAAAATGAGAATTATAAATTAATTAGTAAATTTTTTTAAAAAATGAAAACTTACCTTATTTTAGTTTAATTCTATACTTTTTATAATATAAATATATTTAAATTATATATATATATATATATATATATATATATATATATATATATATATATATATATAAATGGGCAACCTCAGCTCTAAATTTAAAATAATAATAGATTTTTTAAAATTAATTAATTAAATTATAGTAGCATCTCATTCACTGAATGAAAATTGTTATAACATATACAATAGATCATATTTTTTACAAACATAACACAAATTTCATAGTACCACTTATTTATTTATTTTTAAATAGAAAAGTCATGTGACCTAAGTATCGATGGACTGTATAATAGGGAGTAACTCTCTCCTTTTAAATTGATAAAAGCAGGATTTGAATTCTACACCCCATGATGCTCTTGAAAAAAAATTATCACTTGATTACCCTCCCGCTTATTTAATACATAGTACACAGTTACATCCATTCCTTTTAGTTCTAAGAAATATTGAATGATATAATTGGCTATTTAAAAGATCCAACAGAAATAAAAAGTTGGGGAACTAATTCCTGGGTGAGGTTATATGCATCTAGACATGAACACAGACTAATTTATGTGTATCAGTCGAACCAAAGAAGAAACATTGGCAATGAGTCATTATAAGTTATGGCACGAACTCTACCAGATGCTAAGCTTGATGGACCCGTTTATTATAATAACAAGAAGATCAATATGTGTTGATGAATCCTACGTAGTAATATATTCCAAACTTTAATTACAATTTCTGATTAGAGGTTGTCCAGAATTGATGTAATACTAAAAAATAAAATCCTGAGCGAAGCATTGGTTTCTCAAAAACAGATCAGAAGGTGGGTGTGACGTTGTATCTGTAATGATTTCCTAAACCACTACGGACTATAGAATAGTGATCAATTTCAGAAAGCAAAGATACCAAACAGCTAAGCTAATCCTTATCTTTATATTTCTAGAATGTTAATCCAAAACATATTGTCCACATTCTTGAACAGCCCTTAAATTATATGCCTATTGGTGAAAAAATCTAAATGTTTGAGACTTTTTACAATCTAATCCCAAACTTTTAATTTTTACAATAATATCTCAATTTAGTAAATGTTTGGTAATTTTAACACAAATAGTTTTTTGGTCAAAATTCACTAAAAATGCTGATGTGATATCTTATAAAATATCAAATTTACCCTTTTTAATTTTCTAAATTTATAATGATCTATTGGTATAAAAATTTTGAATTTTTTGGCAATTTTATCCCAATTTCAAATTTTGATAAAATATTTTAATTTAGTCAATTAATAATTATTTATTTAAAATTAAATAAAAAACAAAACCAATAAAATAATTAAATTTATCATTAAGAAATTGTTAAATTCACAAATGATTTTTATAATAATTTTAAAAATTAAAGATATTTTTAATATAAAAATTATTACTCTAGTTAATTTAAATTTTTAATTATTTCATACTTATTTTTATGAAAGTAGTTAAAATATCTAATTTTAAAATTCAAGGAAAATTTTTCTTATTTTACAATATAAACACATATATATAATTTTTAAAATTTTATTAAAATAATAGTTAATCATAAATTTAAAATTTATCACATATAAATTTAATTTTTCAATTATTATGTCAACACTTTTTATTTAATTTTGATCAAATAATTTTAAATTGAATTTTTTTTTAAAAAAAAATTAAATATAGGATAAAACTATCAAAGTTGCAAACGTTTGGATGTTTTATGCTAATAGACATTTATTGATTTTACAATATAAAGGATAAATTTGACATTTTACATATACCACGTCAGCATCTTATATTTTATTTTGACCACTAAAATTGCCAAACATTTACTAAATTGAGACATTATTAAAAAAATTAAAAATTTAGAATTAAATTACAAAAAGTCACAAACCTTTGAATTTTTTATACCAATAGACCTAAAATATAAGAACATATACCTTTCGTGAGATCTCCTTTTTGATACTGTTGATACTATATTTGGATTCCCATGTCTCACAACCCATCAAAGGAACATGAGAATATTTATATGTTACTTTTGATTTGCTTAAATGGAGTTGATGGGTATTAAAAATAATTTTGGCATATCAAATTAAATCCACACAAATAGATATGATAATAATAAATTATACACAATAAAGAAGATAAGTTGATCTTTAAGTATTTGTTGAAGGATATGGGTTCCAGGATTTAAGTCATTGATGATATTTAACTCATTTATTATGCAAGGGTAAATTCATCAATTTAAATTAGTCATTTTAATTATAAAATCCCAATGATCCACAAGTATTGAGATCCATTCGCACTCTTCTCGGATCATGAAATTTTCAAAAAGTTTCACGGATTCGTTGCACAAAAGTAGCTCAAAAAAAATTGTTAAAGTTAATCTTTATCATCGTTAGCAGTATTTACAAGGGATACTATTAAAACTTTAAAATCAAAATAAAATGGAAATTTGAGGCAAAAGCTTGTACATATCTTACATACGATGAGAATTACATTTTAGTTAATATATAATGCAAGACTAAAACGTATGGTATGTATTCCATTAAAAAAAAAAAAAAGACTAAAACGTATGTATTATACAGTTGAGTTTAATTCAATTGAATTGGTCATAGCGCATAAGTCTGACAAAATATTTTATAAAAAACTAAAAAATCTTTAAAATTAAAACATTCGAGCATTTCACATTGTACCACAATTAATTAACCGATCATGTACACACGAATATAGAATTTGACTTCAGCATCTACTCATCTAAATCTTCACATTTACAAAATCTTGTTAGAAAATTATTACCGGCCCCATGAACTTCAAAAAAAACGAGGCATTATTCCTTCTACTCATCTAAATCTTCACATTGACAAAATCTTGTTAGAAAATTATTAACGGCCCCATGAACTTCAAAAAAAACGAGGCATTATTCCTTCTTTTGTAGTGTCTTAAATGGATGACAAATCAGAAAATTACGACTATAAACAGATGCAATAAACTTTCTTATATAATTTCGCAATAGTCAGTTTATCATTCCAAAAGAGGACAAGTGGTTTTCATTTTTATTGCATTGACAATATTTATTGATAAGAAAGGGGTTAAATTTTCTTATAAGTCTTGAATTCAAATTTAATATATAAAAAAATATTTAAAAATATTATTCTTTTTATGCAATTTAGTCCATTAATTAAATTTTAAAATAATTATAATCTTTTTTTGTCAGAACTATACCAAAATTTATTGAATTTTAACTAATTTAGTTTGAAAGTTTCCTAATAATTATTTAATGTAACTACATACACCATAACTCAAATTCGAAACATCAGCTTAAATAAAAATAACTTTTTATCAACTGATTTCAACGATTTATCGATGAATAATTATAGTACTTGTGAATACTAAATAACAGAAACTTGATGAAAAAAATATAGAAAAAAAAAAGTTTACTAGAATAAGCCAAAAGAAACTCAAAAATCTTGTAAATCTTGAATTATATAAGAGGCAAAAAAAACGTGAGGCGACAAGGTGGTCCACTCAAATGTGAAAATGTAATTGGCTGCAATTTCTTAAAGTAAAAAGTGAGAATGACTGCCCCACATCTCGTCTTGACCATTACAGAGAAGAGATTGAGAATTAGATCCTGTTATCTACGACAAATCAAATAGACCACTTTCAACAACCGCATCCATTTTCTTATTTAACACCATTATTAGTTCTGTACAACGAAGCTTTGATCTTAGCCTCCATTCAATGTTTCCCTTCCAACAAAATAATGAATTTTCTTCTCAGAACATCTTTTCTGATCCCCACCAAGATTTTATTCAGGAGAATCCAATCTTGGCTCAAGATTCACTTGATTCAAGCAACGTAACTACTAACTTATTGGCGGAACTACCAAATTCAAACACTACTAATGATGCTATTTTAGCTTCCAATGAGAAGAAGATTATTCGCAAGGAAATTGAACGGCAAAGAAGGCAACAAATTTCTACTCTTCATGCATCACTTCGATCCCTCCTTCCACTTGAATCACTCAAGGTCGAAAATATAACCCTAGCTTTATTTGTTTCTTTACTTTCTTGATTATGTTGCAAAGGGAAAAAAATTAAATATTCTTTTTATTTCAAAAAATTGCTCTTTGTTTTTAAGCTCGGCTAGTGATCTGTGTTTCTTGATTTAGATATAAAATTTATTGTTTTAGGGTTTCTTTATTCATGGGGTTTGCAGGGAAAGCGCTCAATGTCTGATCACATAAATGAGGCTGCAAAATACATAAAACATCTCCGGAATAACGTCCAAGAATTAAGTGTCAAGAGAGACAAGATGAAGAATTTGTCAAATTCTACTTCTCTTGAACAAGGGAATTATGAAAGTGACAGTGCTGTTACTGTCCGCTCTCATCTGGGTGGAGTGGAGATCGTTGTATGTTGGGGCTCTGGAGAGGACAATTTTCTTTTATCAAGAGTCCTAGAAGCTGCGGTTGAAGAAGAATTTGATATTGTTAGCTGCACTACCACCAAAAGAGATCAAAGATCATACAGTACTATCCAATGCCAGGTAAATTAATAGTTCTTGCTATAATTCATTCATTCATATGCAGTAATTTGGTTAGGTTTGGGGTTTGTGAGATTCGCTTTATAAGTTGTTACCTATATGCAACTTTATTTTGGAATTCACTTCTCCAAATTTTCTCTTGCAGGCCAGCAATCTCACTTGCATTGATCTACCTGCGCTCCAACAAAAACTGAATGATGTGATCTTGTTTTCATCCGGATTCTTTTCTAAATGACTTTGTATGTATACTTGCACTACCTGTTGCAACTATCTAATGATGTCATTGTGCGACTTTCTTCTAGTAGAAATGTGAACATAAGAAAAGAAGAGAAGTCTCGTGTTAATTTCCGTTTAGGCACTTCTCAAACAGCATATACAGCTATAGCATCTTAATTTGGTGTTGGTATCATTTGGAGGATTCATGGATTGCATGCATATGAAAAAAATTGTGCCCAGAGTATATTCCTTGTCATTTTCCCATGCTCAGATGACATGTCAACATCAGAATATATGTGCAGTTGTGCACTTCAAGTGTATTATTGGACAAGATATATCCATGCAGCCATGTTGATCCACGTCAGAAACTAGAGAAGGAAGAAGGCCAGGCGAGTAAGTTATTAATTAATTCTGTAATGCATTTTATGTTTTTGGAGTCGTCTCTGTTGGACTCGATCCTTGTTGTGTGCTAAGTGCTAACTGTCATTACTTTCTTATTTGAGTTGTATCTGCCATGCTTTTCAATTATATTATCGGAGTTGGTTCTTTTCAATCTTGCTTTTTTGAGGGGATTATTTATCCAACTTTTGATATAGGTTCTTTGTCTTCTATTTTAATTCAGATGTGTATAGATCATCATATCGATTAGAAATTAAATAAATGATATAGAATATTGTGTATCTATATATGATCATCTTTTTTGGCATTTTGTATTTATTTATCTATTTTGTGTTTTGTGGATTTATCTAAAAATGGCCATTAATCATTATTTTTTAAAAAAATTTCTTAAAAATGTATTTGCAACTTAGTTTTGAAAAATTACTTGCAAAAAATTATTGCATATTTTAAGTGCATTGCACTCGAATATTAAATTTATAATATATATTAGATTTTTATTTTTATTTTTATTTTTTGTCAATAGGGAGGTCATATAATTTAAGCGATGGACTGCACAACATAGGGTAGTCCTTCCCTTTTAAATCGCCGACGGCAGAATTCGAACTTTGCAGTACCTCATGATGCCCTTAGAGAGAAGTTACCATTTAACTACTTTCTCACTAGCAAATTTTTATTTTAAATGTATATAAGATACTCTAAGCACATGCAATTTGCCAATTTTAACTATATATTTTCACTTTTTATAAGTTACCAGATAAATGACATATTCATAGATATTAAAGGATTGAATATGCTTCAATTATCTAATACTCATAAGTGTAAAATACTTATAATTTGTACTTATCTATTTATTGAAGTATATATGTATATAGTAATCAAGTGGTTTTTCTTATTTTAGTATTATTAATAACTATTTTAAACTTTATTGTATTGCTCTCTTTTTCTCCCTATATATGTGTACACACATATACATATATAAGCAATTATATCAATCTTATTTATTATCATTCCATTTTATTTTTCTCCAATATTCTCTTAAAATTTGAGAATAGCTTATTTTTGTTCGTTGCATATTTTCTGAAAAGTAATCTCCATATCTATTGTATACACATACACATTATCACGCAAGGCAATGAATATGGCTGTGATGGTGGAAATAGTAGTAATTGATTTTAATGTGCCTATGTCTTTTGCATCAAAAATGGAAGAAGTGAGATGGTATAGAATTAGTGGGGTTGAGATGGTGAAGATACAACTCATAATATTTAAGTTTATAAAATATGGTGGTAGTGTTTGGTGAAGTAATTTCGTGGTTATAATTTCGAAAATTGAACAAAAATGGCAATATAAACGCGGAGTGCAAAGACTTATAAGAGGATATGCATGTATATGCATGTTCATTTTTTTTCCCTCAGGTGCACTGCAAGTGGAAAGTTTGTAGTCTGTAGATACGAGTGATTGTCTTATCTGGCCTTGTCTCTAGTACAAATTACTGCAATATTATTAATGTTAATGTAGATATCGTTTGCTTGGTCTGTGTATATATTGATGGAGTATTATAGGTACCATAAAGAGGCTGAATGTCTTTGCGTTTTTTGTTTTCTATTCTCATGGACGAAAATGATATACACAGTAAGGAAGACAGTTTCAACTGATTATATACATATCAGTAAGTTGTAAAGTTTCTTAAGTTACATGGTTTACAAATTAGATTATAACATAAACTTTGGCAGGTTAATTAAGTTTCTATAGTTAAGTTCAAGTCAGGAAGATAATATGTTTTTAAATTTCATTATTTGTTCAAATTTAAGTGCTTGATAACAAACTTTTTGCTTGTAAAATTTGTGAAAAAGTAATCATACGTTGATGATCACTTAGATGTTATTTTGTCCTTATTTCGTCTATGTTGAGAGTAGATAACTTTTTTTATTTAAGATCGAAGCAAATGGTTGACTAACAAGCCTCTCGTGGATCATTTTTATTGAAATGCTGGAGTCAAACAACAAGATGAAGATAATTTATTTTGATGTTAACCCCTTATTTCTGATGCAGTAAGATGTTGATACATAAAATAAACTAGTTAATTTGATGGACAAAATCTAATAATTAATCCCCATGGCCTTCATATACACTTAGACTTGGTGGTTTTATATTATTTCTTTGGCGAAGATAAACACTGGTTCGTTGTTTGTTAATTGATGTTTTTGGTTTATTCTCCTGCATATGCCTAATTTACTTGCATTTGATAGGAAAATGGTAGCTCCAAGAAGGCCTTTAGTCAGCTACTTACTGAATAGGATTTACAATTCGAATAAAATTTGCTGAAGGGCATGGAGTCGGCAGGGAAAGCATATACTTGACACACAACAAATTTAACTTATCTAAAGCAGTTCTCATGAAATTTGGTCTCTAGAAGCTGCATATACTTTTTAGTTTTTTTTTTTTTCTTTATTTTCCATTCTCATTTTCTTTTTCAATCATTTTTCAAGAAGCCAAGGCAAAATGAATTTTTTCTAAGAAAATAAACTAATATCTATGTACTTTGATCATTCCTTTATATAAAAATCAAATACCTTAATCTAACACATTACTAATATTTTATGATTATTGAAAGCGTTGCTAGAAAATAGATTTGCAAGCCCACAAAGATTGATTAATGATCCAAGAACATAAAGCCCATAAGTTTTTGCTCATTGAAATAGCCCCACGAATTGAAACCCGAAAGCCCGTGAGCTCTACTTCAACGGTTCCCTTTAAAAAAGATAGACATAAATAGCGTTGTCTCTCTAAGAGTGAAATTTTTAAACTAACATTCATTCATTTCAAATGTCCCTGCTAATGGGTAAATAAGTAATTTTATCTCACCAAATTTTGTCTTTATTTGGTGAGAGACAACACTATTCATATATCTCTCTAAGAGACATGTATCATTACCCTTTATTTATTTATTTATTTTTTCCTTATATCTTAAACGTTTCCATCACTTCTCATTAGTCCACCATGAATATATGAGACAACGGGAGGGATAGAGATTAAGACCGCTTAGGAGCTATCTAACTGTCTTTTACATTACCATTAGTAATCTCAACTCAGACCTATATATATATATATATATATATATATATATATATATTTATATATTTAATAGCCATAAGCTTTAGGTGTTTGATAACACCACTTAATGATGAAAATTAATATATTCAGCACTTAATTAATTTAAGTTGGTTTGATAACCCAAAATGAGCTCAACTTAAATTATTTAATTCAGTTAAAAAATACTTAAAATAATAAGTTAAAACTGTTGACTTAAAATATCTACTAAACACGCTCAATTGGTAAGTTTTAAAATTTTTTTATTGGGTTTACTGTTGTGTCCTTATTATTTAAAAATTATTAGTCACTTATCAATTTATTTTTTTTCACTCATATATCAAAACCTTATTTTCTTCACTCTTTAATTACAATTATTGATCAATCAATAAAAAAATTCAATACATAAGATACTATTTTCATTCATCTTTTATATTTTATTTTTTATTTTTTGTTTATTTAATTAATTGAGTTTGTCTTAATTAATTGGTTAATGTTGTGTTTAAGTTTGTTAAATACGAAAAGAATTTCTCACAAAAAACAAGTCTACAAACTTAAGGATCTGATTCATAATTTTGCTAATTTGAATAGGTAAAATTGATCACTTTTACGATTTTCAGCACTTATATTTATCAAACAGATTTATTTAATTCGGTACTTAAAAAATTCAGTGTTTATTATATTCAGCACTTCAAATTTATTACTTAATTTTTGAGCACTTAATTTTATTTTCTTAAAAAAAAATCAGTTTTATCAAACATCAGGTGCTGCATATAAAACTAGATCTGAAAATTAGTTTTATCAAACTAGTTTGCATTGAACTAGATCTGAACATTATGATGGTCAATTAATTGAACGGCCAGATTGATGAGCAGGTCAGCAAAGTCATTAAATATCTTTAAGTCACTATCCATTGCTAAAAAAAATTGTTAGTAAACCATATAAATAATACATTAGCAGTTGTATATTTTCTATATATATAAAAAATTTGATAGTGCTACATTTTCAATGTGAAAGCACGTTTACAAAAATAAAGTAACAAGCACTAAATTCCATCCACCACCAGCTTGTGGGTTAGCTTGTAATGAACACAACAGAAGGCTTCATCTTAAAATTTTTAAAACATTATAATACCAGCAATTTTCTTGACTTTCCTAGGCTGCATTTTGTCTTCACCGTAAGGCCCTTTTAACCTTTTGCTTAGAATTCTCCTGGTATTTTTTTTTTCTTCTTGCTTTCTCCACCTGTTCTTTTCTTCTATAATTCTTACCTTCTTTTGTATCAATTTGGGTTCATTGATCTTGCAATTTAATTTCTTGGGAAAAAACTATGAATTGGAGATGTCTATGTTGTGGCTTCCCCAAAGAATCACAACCAGTGATCAGGTATATTTTGATCAGTTTTCGTGTTGGTATAATTTAAAGGGGCCATATTTTTCATG
This sequence comes from Macaranga tanarius, assembly GCA_949673435.1. Taxonomy (NCBI): domain Eukaryota; kingdom Viridiplantae; phylum Streptophyta; class Magnoliopsida; order Malpighiales; family Euphorbiaceae; genus Macaranga; species Macaranga tanarius. Next base: position 23,646 of record CATIWO010070713.1, on the reverse strand, counting down.
TTGTTTTAACCTTTTTTTTTCTTTACAGTGTAGGTAACGATAGGGACTACCCTTGGGAAATATACAATCTTAAGGAGCTTCTTCATGCAACAAATAATTTTCATAATGATAATAAGATTGGAGAAGGTGGATTTGGAAGCGTGTACTGGGGTCGAACAAGTAAAGGCGTTGAGGCAATCATGTCCATCTTTTTTTTCTTTTTTCTTTCAGTGTCTTGAAGCAAGCAAAAACCATTAAAATAGCTGTCATGATCCGTAATATTCTTTATTGTTGCAGATAGCAGTGAAACGACTGAAGGCAATGAGTGCGAAGGCAGAGATGGAATTTGCAGTTGAAGTAGAGATTCTTGGGCGGGTGAGGCACAAGAATTTGTTGGGTCTGAGAGGATTTTACGCAGGCGGGGATGAAAGGCTTATAGTATATGATTACATGCCTAATCATAGCTTAATCACTCATCTTCACGGTCACCTCGCTTCTGACTGTTTGCTTGATTGGCGTCGAAGAATGAACATAGCTATTGGGTCAGCTGAAGGATTAGCGTAAGTTAACTGATCCATTCAATTAATTGACCACTGTATTCAGATTGTTTCTGAAACTACCTGTGTTTAATTTCTCTGACACAGGTACTTGCACCACAAGGCAAATCCTCATATAATACACAGAGACATAAAGGCCAGCAACGTTCTTTTAGACCCAGAATTCCAAGCAAAAGTTGCTGATTTTGGATTTGCAAAGCTGATACCAGACGGCGTTACTCATTTGACCACTAGAGTTAAAGGAACTCTAGGGTATTTGGCTCCGGAATATGCCATGTGGGGAAAAGTTTCTGAAAGCTGTGATGTTTATAGCTTTGGAATTTTACTTTTAGAGATAATTAGCGCAAGAAAACCATTAGAGAAGTTACCAGGAGGTATTAAACGCGATATCGTTCAATGGGTCACCCCATATGTTCAAAAGGGTGCTTTTGATCACATTGCTGACTCTAGGTTGAAGGGTAAATATGATCGAACACAGCTCAAATCCGCGATCTTGGTTGCATTGAGATGTACGGATAGCAATCCCGAGAACAGGCCCAGCATGATGGACGTGGTAAATTGGCTTAAGGGTGATCTAAGGAGAAGGACAAATGAAGTATCTTACGTACACAACAAGGTTGGTGAAGATGACGACCAAGACGAAGAAGAAAACGATAACGGTGCTGATTATGAAGAAGGGTTTGGAATGGAAAAATTCAATCTCAGAATGAAATAGACAGCCTCTTGATTTATTCAACCAATGGAATATATATGAATCTTGATTTTATTCTTGTTGTTTATCTATTTTTCAAGTAATGTAAACAAAACAAGTAACCCAATGTGGCTTCAGACATCTTCTATTCTCATTTTATTTATTGTAAAAAAAAGAAAAGGTGTCAGTTTTCTATTGGATTTATATACAACTTATTGAAAACCTTATAGAGTAATGATACACGACATCACAAGGTGTAACCCGACTGATTCAAAAAAAAAGGTGTAACACGACAAAAAATAAAAAAAAAATTATATTTGTACTTTTTATTTTAAAAGAAACTATATAATTATAGGATATATAATTATAAAATCGCGCAATGCGATAATTCTATTCACCATCATGCACTATAAAAATAGGGTACAATAAGCCAAATTATAAAATAAAAAGCGCGATGTAAAATAGAATGATGATGTATACTAGCTTAAAAATCTCAAAGGATTGAGACAAAGTAATGGCATCAGCCTAATTATAAATCATTTTTCTCATTTTTCTCGAGATTGTTGTTATTGAAGAAAATTAACAAACATGCATTAAGAGTTTGGGCCTTCATTTTGCTGAAAGTTTGGCTCAGTGTGGGTGCTTCGTTTCTCTTAAGTTAGGTAGCACGGATACGAAAATGGGAATACAAATATAAAAAAATAACTTTTAATTAAAGTATCTTTTTTATAATTGGAGTATTTAAAAAGTATCAGACACGAAAAAATAAGAATACAAACACAGAGAAACACCTACTAATTGAAGTGTCTGTGCATCATAGCTCTTAAGAATAAATATGTATGATAGCTCGAGCATATTTACCTACTAAATTGAGTGTGTTTTAGTGTTTAGTAGTTATTTTAATTCTAAAATTTTTATTGTCCATATAAATAGCTCAAGTGATAAAAAAAATATAAACGTTCAATGTAAAGAATAGGGTTCGATTCCCGTCCCTTTCTTGTTCTCCCTGTGATGGGAAATTAAGTTACTTCAACCAAAATGTTAAAAAAATTCTAAAATTTTCATCAAGAGGAACACAGAATTTATCCAAGTAGCTAATACCAACAAACAAAAAAGTACCCATTTTTCACTTGAATTATATTGTCGATCAACAAGTTATTAAAAAAAGGTTATTGTATTATTTAATTTTGAACCCGTAGGCCGTCCTATGAATTAGGACGTAGCCAGACTGTGGTATACAAATCTTAAAACGTCAATTATCAAGATTAGTATCAACGAATCATTATATTAGATCAAAAAAGGAAATTACACGTCATAGATGCTAGTCCATTGTGGATGTAAGAGTAGGGTGTGTCTATGAAGAAACAACAAAAAATGGGAGGAATTTTTGAGTGCAAACTGCATGGATGGGTCCATGATTTTGACAATGCATTGGACTGAGGTTGCTGGTTATAATGAGTTACGTGGAATTGGTGCTATATATATAGAGAGAGAGATTTGGTCACTATCTCTCAATTTGTTAAAGTGAAAAACTACCACCTCACTTCTTTCATATAGAGCAAACCCCACTATATCCATTTGTCTGCAGGTAAATACCATCAATTTTTATTTTCTAACTTGCAACAATTAATTAGTGTTCAATAAAAAATGGTCCCTCACGCTTTTGGTTTTAATAATAACGCCTCCAGGTTTAGAGAATATGAGCTGCCCTATTAATGTTCCTATCTGTAATTCTTGATAGTGTTCATCTGCAAATGTTGAGTGCATCAGCAAATAAAATTTAATTCAATTTACAATAAAATTTTTACTTTAAAATTATGTATACTGAATTAATAAAAATTTGACATAAATCCACAATAAATATAGAAAATTATTTTAATCAAAATATAAAATAATATTTAACCATAAATCCATAATAAATATAGAAAATTACATTACTTGAAATTTAATATTTAAATTTAAAATTTAGATTTGAAATATATGAGCTCAAATGTGAGGTTAAGGTACTCCAAAAATTACGTCCACAGATCGAAATTGTAATAACAATAATTTCAAGATCTAGGTTGTCACTTGTGAGTAATTATATTTATCAATTAGCAGATAAAATTATAATTCACTGAATTAAGTATGTAGCATGTTGCAGGCCAGTTGTTGCAAGAAGAAGCTAGCAAGCGCGACAGGAAACAAGCATGAAGTCCAAATTTATATCATGCATGCTGCTATTAGGAGTAGCCTTTAACCAATAGAACCAGCCTAGTTTTCAAATGCAATAAAAGTTTCTGCAACGTTTTTTTTTTCTACATAAAAAATTATCAACACATCAACAATAAAATGGGACTCCATAATTAATGGACAATACTATATTAAACCTGCAATTAGAGGGAGAGGTTATTGAAGTGCAAGATACATTAACACTTAAAATGAAAAAGATATACCAATATATAACAGCTAGAGAAGATGCCTCCGGCAACAGCCTTTATTTTGTATGTTCCCAAATCCCAAAGTGCATGTTTTTGTGGTTAAAAAAAAAGAAGAAGCTAGTGGCCTATCTCTAATTAGCTTCTTACTTATTAGGACCCCCTACGATTTGGGGAGCCATCTTTTGGTGGGTAGATGCAAGTTAGAGACAAGAGATGAGATAAAAGAGTCCAAAATCTGTCTGATAATTTGATCATCCATGCAGCCCCAAAAAAGCACTTCCAATTAGCTGTTAAAGGTAATAATATATGATAATGAGTATTGGGTAGTGGGAGCCAATTTGTATTGTATGTGTACCTGCATTTTCATTGGTATGCAACAAGCCAACAATATAATATACTTGTTTTAATGCAACAGATCATATAAAACAAATAAAAGGAAAAAAAAAAAACTTAATTAGCTGGACAAAAGCTAAGTAGATTGGTGAAAAAGGAAATCAGCCGGCCTATTCTGTGTAGCTAGGGTTTTAAAATGCCATTTACTTGTCATTCAGTGTTTCCATGGGGGTTAACGGTTTGTGAAATTTAAAGTAAAGGCATCCATGCATGCAGTTAAATTTTATATATATTTTTTGTCTTTGGATTAAAGTTAATTAAAGATTAACGTAGTTAAAATTTAATGTATATATGTAGGCATGCATGATGGTCCAGCTCGATAGTTGCAGACTTGCAGCCTTTACAGATGCAGGTAGCACAAAGAAATATGAGAGAAAAGGAGTAAGGTGGAATGCTATATATGAATAGCAATCACGAGAAGCAAAATTTATATATAGGATCAATGCCCAATATTTCATGTTCATATGGTATTCACGTTCACTTCCCGCCCAGCTTAACACTCTTCTACTCTCTGCTACTGAAAATGATGCTATTGATTATCGGTAATTATTTTGTTTTATATATAGACCGTGATATGCAATACAATCAATAAAACTTTTAAAAATAAAATTACATTTTTATTTTTATAATATGTAAGAATAAAAAAATTAAAACTATTTTAATAATTTATTGTCCGCGATATGTCGCGACAAATAACATTATCCTTTATACACGGGTTTGTATTTATTCCTACTGATTAATAACAATTCAATTTCGCTTTCTTTTGAATAATAAGCAAATAAGCTATTCTGTTTCTTTCCCTTCCTTTTTTTTTAATTATAAGAAAAATTAGAATTTGATGTCCAGTTGTGGTTGGCTAATTTATCTGTTTGCTGTCTTTCCTGCATGGGGAAGCTAATTTTGACTTTTCGGTCGTGGAAAAGGATATATTTTTATAAAAAAAATATATTGCCTAGGCAGATGTATTTTGTCTTTTAAATGTGTAACAGTATTTTACATATAAAAAATTAAATATTAATAAATATAGTGTTTTTTGAAAAAATGTGCTGCAAACTACATGGCGAGTTTGCATGTAGGAACTCATCGTTTTGACAGACCCCTGCTGGTGTGATCCCTTGGCTAGAGCATTGACAGATTGGGAGTGGGCCAAAACCGGATGGTGCCTTTGCATTTAGTTTAGGCTGTTGCCTGTTCTTTATCAAAAAAATAAATATAGTTCTTTTTATTCAGGAGAGACGATAAAGGATTTGAACGCCTCCTTCTTTGTGTGTCCATCCCGCGATTGGGATATAAACCGTCCTAATCCAAGGTGGATGGACAATAAATATAACTTTTTAAAATTTTTATAGTTAAATTTTTATATATTCATAATATATTGTGCTTAGTAATTAGGTTTATAATACATAATTCTATATATATATATATATATATATATATATATTATTTGATAAGTATAAAATATTTAAAATATGCAATATATGTTCAACAAATACAATATTCTAATATGGGTAAAAACCTCTTTAAATGGTTTATGATGATTAAAAAAAAGTACTGTTTTTGTACAAGCAGATTAGTAATACACACACACACGCGTACATACATACTAGCCTGAGTATTAATTAATACTCTAGTGGGATAACCACTACCATTTTTTTTTTTTTTTTTTTGGACAAGGATAACCACTACCATTACTATCTCAATAAACAACGGGAATTAAAACACACTCATTACTTGTCTCGGTTTTATTAATGCATAGTCTGCATAATACCCAGCATGTCAGGTTCAGCACAACACAACATTTGTACAAAGCTACGAGGTGTGTTAAGAGTAGACAAAGCTATAATCTGTTTTAGATTAGTTACTAGAGGTAGGATGTGGAATTGCATGCCTTTGTTTTAATATTGGACTCTCTTGCTCCATGTGGAATTACAGTCACAAAATTAATTACTACACTTTTATGCTTAAAACAAATGATGTACTTTAATTTTTTGTTATTAAGCAATATATCAATAGTGAAGTACTTTTATAATTTCCGTTGTATCAAAATATATATATATATAGAGAAGTACTTTTAAATTAAATTTTTGGTTTTAACAGAATGGTTTAACTTTATTTAAACTTTGCCTTTTCAGTAATGAAAGTTTAATAATTTCCTTTAAATTAGTCGCCTAATTTTAGTTTCCTGCATTAACCAATTTATTTTTTTAACTATTAAAACAACAAACTTAGAATTTTTTTTTTATTTGATGCTCCTGGTATCAGTAACCATAAGAGTTTCGATTAATCCGAAATTGACCTGTAGTAGAATCATAAAAACGGTAAAAATCTCTCGATAATTATTTAATATAACTGTATTCACTGATATTCGAACTCAAAACCTCAACTTAAACAAAAACTGTATCTGTCAGCTGATTTCAACGATTGTCAGTAACAAACTTAAAATCTTTTAAAGCATATGCAGGAACAACTATAAAAATGTCAGCTAACAATTACTTCACAAGCAGAAAAGGACTGAAAATGTAGAAATTAAAACAACAAAGACAAATTATTACCAAGTTTTCGCACAACAATGCAATGAATAGAGCAAGAATTAATTAGAAAACAAGCAATAGAGTACTGTACACAGAGCAGAGTCATCGAATAAGGAGAGACATAAATTAACTAGAAAGGACGAGGAGAGGCAGAGGATTTTTTGAATGGATAATTTGTTCTCCTTTTTTTTTCTGAAAAAAAAAAAGGGGGCTTAATATTGAGTTGAGCTTTGGTAGTCAGTATATTTCTCTGCACCGGCCAGCATGTTTTTTGGTTGGTTTCCGTTCTTTTACAGACATAAAAACTACATTCAACGCATACATGAACTTCCCTTCCCATCTTTTTTTCTCTCTTGAATAATGTTGTCTCGTTCATCCTATTATTCTCAGTCCCGCTGTATATATAATTTTTACTATCAATATATCATTTCTTCTTTGTTTTTTTGATAATTTAATTTACAGATAAAATTGAAAGGGGAATTTTTTTATAGTTGTTTTACATATATACTATAAACCATTATTTTTTATTATATTTATAAAAAAAAACATTATTTTTCATTTATGGTTAATTCTCTATTCAGTTGAATCTTAAATTTGCGATTTTTCACCTATTTCGATTCTAAGTGGAGTCAATTTTGATAAATGAAAATAAAAGTTTACAAAGAAGAGCTAGGAAAAAAAAACTAGCCTGTAATAAGCCAAAAATTTTACTTATATTGAATATATTATATATTTAATAATTAAAATTTTAACATACATTGCATTTTTATTAATTAAATATAAAATATATTTTTTTGTCTTAACTACTGGTGTTTAAATTCAATTGGATTTTAACTAATCCAGTTTAACCCGGGTAATATCACAATGGCGGTAAATATCTCTCAACAACTATTTAACGTGATTGTATTCCCTAAAATTCGAACTTAAAATTTTAGGTTAAGCGAAAACATCCATTTGCAGTTGATTTCCACGATTGTCAGTAAACATATAAAATATATCTTATAATTCAATAATTTGCTTTAAATATTTTATATATAGATAAAATAATTTCTATTAATCCAGATATTATTTTTTATTAACATTTCTTTTTCATTATACTTAAAATATTAGAAAACTCACAATTTATTTTTTAAGAATAAGTACAACTGTCGTACCCTACTATCTACCATAAAGATCAGTGTAATCACAAACTAATAATCTACTCCAAACCTAATAGACATCATAATATAATATAAAAGATATCATTACAAGCTTACGATAATATAAAATAGAGTTGGCAATATCCATTATATAAGTCGTACATAGGCTTTGAAGGCTACTCTAAACAATTATCTATTTCCAAAAACAAAAGTTGGTTGGTTCAAACTCCTCTAGTGCAGACTACGAAGAGCACCTGAAACACGTTATATAATGATCTACCGATCTACCAAAAAGAAATATAAAATTTATAAAATAATGAAATGAGTACGACTACTCTGTGAGATGATATAAATATAACCACATAAACAATAATAAGTTATAATATAACATAATATAAAAATTATGTTTGAACTAAATCCAAGTCAACCCAAGCACTAGAAAATACCTTGAGTTATAGTATAAACACATATTATCCAAAAGTTCCTCAATGAATATTAATTAATCATATACCTTCCACTTGATCATTCTAACACGGCTAGAAATAAAATTTAAAAAAATCATGAACCAAATTATCAAATATTTATTTACATTTTTTTATAAGCATTTTTATTAAATTTATTAAAGTTGAGGGAAAAATCTACTTGGGCAAAAACACTCAAGTGATGAAATATTTATATACACATATACATAAATACATATGTATACTCAAGTGATATCATATTAATCCCTAGCAACTCTGGGAGCTGAATGTCTCACCTCGCAATCCAAAGTGCAAAATCTTCATCAATCGTATACGTAGAGACAATGCCCAAAGGTAATATATTATATTTTATTTCGCACCCGACATTCAAGGTGTGATTTCATAGTGTCACATATTATCCTCTAATTAACCACTAATATTCAATTATCTACAGTAACCATAGTTATTAAATTTTTAATTCACTTAATGAGCTTTTAAGGTTATATACAAACACTTAATGATACAATTGAAACCTGTACAAATTAAAACTTTCATTCTTACATCGGTTCTCCGGCTTATAAACTCATCAAAGCCTCAATTGATATTTTTCTTAGAATTTCTATGTCCATGTCATCATCATTTATCATATACATCCATTCACAATTAATACACCAATTCATCATCATTGATCATAACATCATAATATACCAATATCAAACATATATAAATATATCATAAGCACCGTAGTGCTAACCATCCATCCACATAGTAGATATATACATCGTGAAATATATACAATCAGAGTACTAGATGCTAATACAAATAATAAAAGATACATCATCATTTGCCCTAGCATCTAACCCTCAAACATAAGCCTCAGATCACAGTCCGACATAAGATGGTGGTGGTAGCAAAGGTAGTAGCAGCAACACAAGTCCTGGCCCAATCCTCATCAAAATATCTAGCCCACTGGCTCTAGGATAACTCTGGTGACATGCTCAATAGGGTGAGAAAAAGGCTGTAAGCAAAAAGCCCAAAATCTGATGCATCCACAAGACTGCATCACACCCATGTGAGGGTGACCTCGACATCCAGGGAGGTGGCATAAGTGATGCAGAAGATCGAATAGACGCTATCCTCATGCTCCTCTCGCACGGACGAGACTCGTACATTTTCTCCTATGGGCACAACTGGAACCTTAAACACTAGCTCTGCATCTGCATCATGGCACACAACATACCGCACCTGGGTCTCTGCAGGCGTGACCTCATAAACCATAGATGCCCACTGTACTGCCATAGGTGCTAGGCTATCACTAAGCTGTGAAAAATATTTTAAAAACGGTGGTGAGTAATTCCGAAAGAAATTACCCAACGAGCAAACAGTATAGTTTTTAAAGCAAGACTATTTATTCAAAATATACCAAACCTCAAAATGCAAAAAGGCATTTGAATACTGATAAATCATTACAAGTATTTGCAAATTCAAATTATAAACCACTTTATAATAAATCTTCATTGTACGAAAATATTTGGCAAGACATTTCCATCAAATGCTTTTAATAATGATAATAAATCCAAACGATCAAGGATATAATTTTCCTTCTTCTGAAATAAAATTCAAAGCATTTCAAATTATCAATTGAATCCTTGATTTCTTTTAAAAGTTATCCAATAAGAATCATCACAAAATTATAGTTTAAAATGCTTACTTTAAATGAACACAAAATCCATAAAATTTCATAATAGTTTGAAATTCAAAAGCTAAGTAAGCTTTATTCCCCAAACATTGCCAATAACAATCCTCATAATATTCGGTTATCACAATGGTTTTCATTCTTTGATTTGTTAGGAGGTTTCACCTCAATCGTTATTAAGGTTGGGAGTTTAATCATTACAAATACAACATTATTATTAATTACATTATCTCAATTGATAATTCAGATCATTACCTCACAATAGGTAATTCTCAACCCTTTTCCCGAAAGAAATAACGATATACAATATCTCTCATTCTCACATATCATTTCACTTTCTTTCCATGGCTTACACTAGCCAAATCACATATTCATTTCAATATCATCGTATGCATACATATAAACCACAAGAATTCGCCCCAAAGGCACCTCTGAATCCCTGCGCTGTCCCAAAGACAGTTATCAATCGAGTGGCCAGCTCATCATTCCCAACTCATCCCATATACATATACATATATACTCTCATATATTATTACATTTCATTATCAATTATTCACAATGATTTAGTCACTTTGTCTGAGACTTCACAACATACAGTAGTTTAGGTATCTTTTATTCGTTAATACTAGTTAATCAACAATCAACCAGAATTATCAAAACTAACAAATTAATCTCGTTTCTGATGTTTCCAATGTTCTAGAACATCAATCTACGATTCGGTTCATCGGTACTCAATAATCAAAGCAAAACGGTCATAATCTGACGCGTTACGATCCACGAAGGCGCGAGCACAGTGCAGGGGCACCGACTTCCCGAGCGGAGGCGCCGACTGCACACTGCGGAGGAGCTGACCATCGACGGAGGTGCCACCCTCTTGCCATTTCGAAGGCGTGCCGACTTCCCATCACGAAAGCGTTGTTATTACGGGCGGAGGTGCCGCCCAGCGTCACGGAGAAGCCGCCCACCAGCGCGGAGGCGCCGCCCACCATGGCAGAGGCACCGCCTTTACGGTGAGGCACCGCCCTCTGGCCATCTGGGTCAACTTCGACAGCAGCAATAATTCTGACAAAAATTTAATTTTACATAAATTTAGGCATACCAGAAGTTTGTATATCAATCATAAACCAAACATAGGCTCATAAACAACTCAAAAATGTCGAGATTAATCCTAAATCTACAAGTTTATGCATCAAATACTCAAATTTTAGAATTGAAGCTTTGAAAAATAAAAAGCACATGAATCAAATTTAAATTCACCACTCACCAATTTCTCCAGCCGAAATCGTTCCTAGCTTGATGAATTCGGATTCTCCTTTCAATTCCAGACCACTTTTCTTCTCCTTTTGCTTCTGCCATCCTCTCTTTCTTCTTCTTTCTTCTTCACTCCACCATCACCATACCTTCTACTATTCATCCCAACCACTCTCCTTCTTCTTCCTTTGGTCCCTCATCTTTTCTTTCTTTCCTTCTCAATTCATTCACTTCCAATTGTTTCTCTTTAGTTCCTTTGTTTCCTTTTAATTTCATCCTTAAACCTTATCCAATATAATCTAACTTTTATGTCTTATATTATATTCTCATTAATTTCTTATCTCAAAATGATAAAATCTCTTATCAACTTCAATTCAATACCACATGCTTAAATCTCTATCAAATATCAACTTAATTACAAAATAATCAACTCCAAATCATTTATTCAAACAATTGACAATTAACTCCAATCATCAACTTTAATTAACTAAAGTAATAACATTATTAATTGTTATTAATGAACAGTAATCCGGTTCTGGGACACGAATATTACATAGACTTTACACATTCACAATACATAAATAAAAATGTATGACCTATTGTGACCAATTGTAAATATATAAAATGAATAAATTGTAAGTAATTATACATGTATCTATAAAAATACTAAAATATTATGGAAAATAAATTTGAGAAATAAAAAGTTGAAATAATTGCAATTTTTTTTAATGAAAGTAGAGTTTGAAATATAAATATTGCATATAATGAATTCCAAAATATTAACAATAAGTAATAAAAAAATTATTGTTAATAAAATAATGTATGTATGTATGAATATATATATATATATATATATATATATATATATATATATATATATATATATATATATATATATCTAATTTCGATCTAATTTTAGAAGAAAGAAAAAAATTATTTCTAAATTTTATCAAAAAAAATTTTGGATTATCAAAAATATTTTGTTTCAAAAAAGAAAAATAAGAAATTTTCAAAATTAAAAGAAAAAATTATATTATTTTTAGTTAACGAAGTATATGAGTGGTATTAGAGTTTAAGAGAAAGTGAATTTCTAAATTCTTTAAATTTTGGATTAAATTGAAAAATTAAATGTTTGGAGGATTAAAGAATTTCTGTGTAAAATTTGAAGATTTAAAATATAGTGAATGCACCAATTTGAAATAGAAATAAAAGTTAAGTAATTGAAAAAATAAAAATAAAAATTAAGGAACCAATTTGAAACGAATGTCAAAGTTAAGTGACCATTGGGGTAATTTACCCGTGTGTGTCTATATATATATATATAATTTATTATATTTGAATTTAAAATTATAATTAAATATTTAAAATTAAGAATTTCTTATTGGTAAAATATCAAAAATACCCTAAGTCAAGTAAATTTTTTTAAAAATACGAAGTTTTTTTTTTCTTTTTCAAAACTCAACTTCGCGTTTTTCATATATACCTTTTTTTAAAAAAAAAAAATTATTTTTACGATTTTCTTCTTCTCCTCTTTTTTCACTATTCTTCTTTTCATTATTTTTCACAAAATCTATCAATTTGTTCATATTTCTTCCAAACTCATCACTAACCATAACAGGATTTAAAAAATTAACCTCACTAACAATGGATTTACAGCAATAATAATGGATTTATAGCAACAAAGAGTTTAAACGAGATGTTTCTTCTTTTTTTATTTTCTTCTTTTTCTTATTCATCATCTTCTTGTTCTTTCTTATTTTTCTGATTTTATTTTTAGATTTGTGTTTTTTGTATTGTGGGTATTGATAAATTTTTGCCAATTTATGAGTTTTTATTGATTTGATGAATTTTTTATTATTATTAGAACTTGGGTGATTCTTATATCCTATCTTTTTCTTATTTTATTTTTGGATTTGTGTTCATGGTGTTATGGGTATTAATAGATTTTTTGTTTCTCGTTGATTTGGTGGACATGCATTATGATATTTTTAGTTGTGTTTGATGTTATGTGTTGTTTGCTGAAGGTTGTTTTTAGGTTATTTTGAGGTTGTTTTAACATTTTTAATTATTTTATTTCTTTAAATATTACAAATTTTTTATTGGTTGTTTTTAAATTGTTTTATGGTTGTTTTCTGATTGTTTTGAGGTTGTTTTGATGTTATTTATTATTTTTAGTTGCTAAAGGTTATTTTGAGGTTGTTTTGACATCTTTTTTTAATTGTTTTATTTCTTTAAATATTACAAATTTTTTATTAGTTGTTCTCATATTATTTTCTAGTTATTTTCTGGTTATTTTATGGTTGTTGAATAGTTGTTTTGAGATTGTGTAAGATTATTTTAATGTTATTTATTATTTTTTAGTTGCTGAAGGTTATTTTGAAGGTTTTTAATTATTTTGTTTCTTTAATTATTACAACTTATTCATTGGTTATTCTCAAATTATTTTTTAGTTGTTTTGAGGTTATGTAAGGTTGTTTTGATATTATTTATTATTTTTTAGTTGCTAAAAGTTGTTTTCAGGTTGTTTTGAGATTGTTTTGAGGTTTTTGAATTATTTTATTTCTTTAAATATTACATATTTTTCATTGATTGTTCTCATTTCTGTTTTTTTTTATTGTTTTATGGTTATTGAATGGTTGTTTTGAGGTTGAGTGAGGTTATTTTGATGTTATTTATTATTTTTTGGTTGTTGAAGGTTGTTTTGAGGTTTTTTAATTGATTTATTTCTTTAAATATTATAATTCTTTTAGTAAATGAGTAAGTTAGAATTTTTAAAAATAAAATATATTATTTTTTTAATAAATAAGTTCAATAAAACTTGAAATGTGATTGCTCTGTTTTATACTTTGTAAAACATAGGTAAATAGAGTTATTTGAATGGTTATTCTCATGTTTTTTATTATTGTTTTCTGATGTTTTTTAGTTGTTTTTTTTTTTTGTATTTTTTGGTTATTTTGAATTTTTTTATGACTATATTTTTCATTGTTTTATTTTTTAAAATATTATAAAAATTTGAGTAGATGAGTGAGTTAAAATTTTTAAGTGAAATATATGTATTGGAGATTATTTTGTATTTAGTTTCTTCACAGGTATTAGAAATGATGTGTTATTAAGATTTGGTAGAAGTTGTGTGTATAAAATAGATAATTTGCAGTTATTTTGCATTTGAATTTTTAATTTGAGATTTATATTTGTTTCATTCTATTTTGGTGTTGTATTTGAAAAATACATAGTTATGCATAAACACCATATTTTTGAAACTTTTTTTCGTAAAAAAATTATTTTTGAAAGAAAAAAAGTCAACCGGTATTTTTGATATTAGTTTCCATTTTTGGTTTATTTATGCAGAAATCCCTTTCTTTTTACGATCATAAAATTAAGAATTTAGACCTTCAAGAGGTGGCAGTGAGAGAGTTGATGGATCTGTTAGATACATTTTTTCTTTTTCCTCATCAAGAAAATTTTTTCTTGGCTCCAATGCATTTCTTATCTCATCATTAAATAGGTGAGGTGATGTGTATCTATATGAAAAGCCAGATTTTTTTGGATGTTTGACAAATTAAAAAAGGATGCTGATTATGGCAAAAGAAATTTACAAATCTACCTACGATACAGCAGCAAAATTTTTTTTTGGTAATTGTCCCGCAACATAAAAGTTTATCCAAGGCTCATTTTATTTGTGAAAAATATTTTTTTTAAAATATTTTTTTATATTTTTTTAATATTTATTTATTAAAATAAAATAAGTCAAAGGAAAATAACTTAAAAATATGGAAAAATAACTTCTCATTCAAATAACGGGAAGTTATTTTTAAGACTTAAATGCTTATCAAATATAAAGAGAGCGAGAAAAATAAAAAATAATATTACTATTTCTGTATAATATTGTATAATTTAGGAAAAAATTTATTACAAACTAAATACCAAAAATATTTTTTAACTATTTTTCTAGTGTTGCAGCAAAACATAAAAAATATTATATTTTTCTAAAAAATATTTTTTTTGAAAAATATTTTTTAAGAGACTAAATATTTTTCGCAAAACGGAGTTTAAAAAAATAAAATTGAAATTTTTTTTTCATACTAGTCAATGAGTCAACCCCTAATTTTTGATCTCCTACTTTGCATGTAAAGCCTTTCGTAGTGTCATACCATTGAGGGAATTTGCGTGTTGTTTACAATTTCAATTATTACAATTATTCTAACAATATTTAGAGTAGGACGTCAGCATATAAGACAAAAAAAGTTTTGTCCAAATTATTTTTTTATTTCCACTAATTTTATAATATAAAAAATTATATAATAATTAAAATAGTTATTTTAATTAATCAATTAATTAAATTGATAAAATTTAAAACCTAAAATGGAAATAGATGAACTGTTGTATCATGATTTAAAAAATCATACATTATAATTTATTTTTTTATTTTTTTATAATTATAAAATAAGTTAAGAGGCATTTTAGACAAAGTTTATCTGGCAGAGATGTCTCTGCCAGATACACCTATTTAAATCCTAAGTAATAACAATGACAGATACACCTAATTTCCTTGATGGTAGGACTCTACGAAAGGAGAGATTATACGGTTGAGCAAAAATAACCGAAAACTGAATTACTGAACTGAATTGAACTGAACTATTTGGTTTAGTTCGGATTTCAGAAACAAAATATTAATTCGGTTTAATCTGAATTGAATCGAAATATGTTCGGTTCGGTTTTTAGAGTAAAAAATAGATAAAAATCGAATCGAACTGAACTCTAGTATATTCTAAAATTTTATATATATTTTTATAATTCGGTTTGATTGGTTTATTACTAATATTTTAAATTTTATTAATAATATTAGTTTCTAAATATATAAAACTCTTAATCAAATTATTTACTACCAAAAAAATTCAAACAAAACGTATTTAAATATATTTTAGAGAATCGATTCATTTGATTTTTTTAAAAAATAAATAAATAAAATAAGTATAAAAAATTAACATTAATAGATCTTATAAATCTTATTAGAATATTGTAAAATTACATAAATAAAATAACTTTAAAATTAAAAAGTTAAAAGAATATTAAAAAAAGAAAAAATAATCGAACCAAACCGAACCAAAAAAGTTCAATTCAGTTCAATTCAATTTTAAAAATTTTTACACTGAACCAATATAGATTCGAATCAATTCAATTTTCATCATTTTTAAACTGAACCGAACCAACTTTTGCTCACCCCAAATTTATACCCTATATCTGCTTTGGTGACTTTAATCTCTCCTACGAAAGACTTTAATGCAAAGTAGGAAATTACAAAATTTGGGGTTGACTCATTGACTGGTATGCAAAAGAATCCCAATTTTACTCGTTTAATTCTTCTAACATTGAAAGAAAAAATCTGGCTTTTCCTACATACACCTCACCTATTTAATGATAAGATAAGAAATGCACTGGAGCCAAGTAAATTTTTTGATAAAAAAAAAAATGTATGTGACAAGGCCTCTGTCTATGTATCTAAGAGATCCATCAGCTCTCTCACTGCCACCTCCTGAAGGTCGGAATTCTGGTGTACTTGTAATCCAAGATGAAGAAGCTGAGCCTACTTGCTGTTTTGGATTATGCAAGATCTATCAAATTGAAGATTTGCCTTTCCCTCAAAACAAGAACTTAGAGGTTGGAAATACATCCGACGACACTGTTGTTGTCTTCATCCCTGTTCATTATAAACCACTGTCTTCCAATCAATATTACTGCATAGAGCGATACGGAAAGCATAAAGGGTATGTTCTCCGCCACTTTTTTTCCCTACTCCATCATTAATGTTTTTAAAATATAAATAACATATATGAATATTTTTAACCGAATCATGCTGCATCGAGAGGCAAATCATGCTTCAGATTTTATGGCGTCCTTGGCTCGAGACATGGAGTGGGGCTGTCACCGAATGCAGGATCCCCCAGATGGAGTTCGACAGCGGCTCGTGCATGATAAGATTGGCGTCTGTTATAAGAGATTAGTTGTGACTTAGTTTTGGTCCAGGCTTTTGCCTGGTTTCTTTCAATATATATACATATAAAGTTAACATACACATCGGCAGAGATACACCACACGCCACCTAAAAAAACCATGATAATTTTTTTAAACGCAAAATGGTATATATGTCACACACACACATTAATTTTACAGTGTGAGATCCAAGACCAGAGCATGAAACACTACGAAAGCATCATATTATCCACAGCACATACAGGGCTATTATTATTTTTTAAATAATAGAAGTTAACACACACACGGTATAGAGACACTACACGACACCTAACAAAACTATGGTGATTTTAGTAGACGCGGAATGATATATATGCCACACACACACACGTTAACTTTGCGATGTGGGATTCAAGACCAGAGCATGGAACACCATGAAAACACTATACTATCCACACCACACACGGGGCTATTATTATTTTTTTGAATAATAGAAGTTAACACACACACGGCATAGAGAAACCACGCGCCACCTAACAAATATATATATTTTTTAAATATATATATTTAAATAACATAAATATCCTTAACTTTAAAGTCTTCAAATTTTTTTTAAGTTTCTCTATTTTTTAATTATCTAAATAATTACATGTGACACCCTCAATCACAGTCTTACACATGGCACAAAGAAAATTTTTTCTCAAATAGTATGTATATATACATATACTCTTGTGTATATACATTGTCTACTACTCAATACATACATTACTCATGGCTAAATTGTGCCCATAATATTATTACAAAATGTCATATGAAAATGAGGATGATTATGAATGCATCAAGCTCGCCTATGGCCCACCTGAGATCACTATCAAATACAACTCCAAACTTTATCTAACTATACCCTGAAACATATAGATGCAAAGGAATGAGCTTGTTACTCAATAAGTAGCTACTTAGTAAGTAGTTACTAATACAAATATATAGTTTAACTTCTCAAGAACTAATTAAGCTATATACTCATCATCGTGTAATTCATGTGTTATTAAGTAAAAGCATACCTTAACATCCTCTTATACCGTCTTAAGGAATCTAAATTAGTCAAATACTTTATATAGCATTCCTGGTCAAATTCCAAGCTTTCGTATCATTAAGTAATATATCACCATTGTAAGATTAAAGAACATAATTGTCATAAGATTCCATAACCATTTAAGAGCCAAGGAAGAAAGTGAGCAAAGAGGAGATAGGGCTCCTCACGGGCTGCCTCACAATCGTGAGGAGTCATACTTAGCTTCGTTTACTGTACAATCAGGGCTGGTTTGCTCATGGGTGCTTCCTCACGGTCGTAAGTAACTCGCGAGTAGCCCAAACTTTACTAAAACTCTCTTTTTGACCATCTTAATGCATTGTAAACTTTCCCATACCTAAACAAGGCTCAATACTAACTTAGAAACACTTCAAAAACATACTTAACATCATAAACTCATTTATAAATGCATGATTCTCAATCAAGTACAAGCTTTCAACATCTATATTCACATTTCCAAATCTTCAATAGCATTTCCAACATCAAACTCATTTCAAGCATAAGTTCAAAGTACACATATTTTAACACACCATTAGTATCCTCATCACACATCTATATATACATGTACATATACATATATAAGTATATATACTTACAATCATTACTTCAAATTCTCACAATCATTAAATCCTTGAACAAAAGTATGCACACTTATGATCACACAAACACTTGTACTCATGTTTCACAAATTCATATCTCACATTCACAACATTTCATTTTGTATCCACTTGTACAAATAAAGGATCATATATATCCTCATAAATGCACTTACAATCAAAACTTTCCATGTTCACAATTATACTCCTATTTTGTAGTTCCACATCCCACATCACTTAGTATTGCCAATATGGTATCATTTGCCTTGTGGATGGACACTTAACCAATTGACTTAATATCATTTAATCTTGTTGACGGACACTTAGCCGATCGACATATTAATATTTCACATTGTCGACGGTCACTTAGCCAGTCGACATAATCAACATTATACATAGTCGATGGTCACTTAGCCAATTGACATAATCAACACTTAATATTGTCGACGGACACTTAGTCAATCGACATACTCAACATTTCACATTATTGATGGTCACTTAGCCAATTGACATACTCAACATTTTACATTATCGACAGTCACTTGGCCAATCGATATATTTATCATACTTTACATAGTCGACGGTCACTTAGCCAATCGACATAATCACATTTTACATAGTCGACGGTCACTTAGTCAATCGACATATTTATCACTCATCATATCCATATTTACTTATAAACATAGCATCATTTATATCCAATGGGTCAAACTCAATTTCGTAACACATACACACTTACAACCATAAATTCAATACCATCACATTTAATGTTTACTACGTTTAATCATATACCTCACAATAAATTCATCAACATATACCTCACAACAAATATATTAATTTCACTCTAGTATGCAAATATTAATCACGTTGTAGCATACCATAGTATTATCACATTCTATATCACATCTCAAGATTCATAATTTATCCAATATACTCATCTTCTCAATCTCAATCACCCATAGATAATATCAAGTATGATTCATACATTTCCTTCGTTGTCAATATGGGTTTATATCATCCATATGCATTTCTTATCAATGCTAGTACATATTCAAAATCAAAGTTCACCATATATTTACTTGGTATATCTCACAAGTATTATTGTTCATATACAATTCTTAATTTATCAATTACTAAAATAAGATTAATATTCAATTAATAATATTACATATCCTTGCATCTCATTCATTATATTAATACTACTTACCACAAGTGCTTTCCAACTTTAAATAAGAAGAGTTTCCCTAGTTGGTTATCTTCTCCTTGCCTCTTGTTGCTCTTACATATATCCACATATCAAACACATATACAACACATCACATATGCACTTAAGCTTAACTTGTATAATCTGTCACCTCAATTTTGATATGTCACCTCAATTTATAAAAAAATAAATTATTTTTAATTTTTACTATTGAAAAATATTTTAAACAAAATTAACTTCCATACTTGCAATTTTTTTCAAAAAATATTATTTATACATTATTTAAATGAAATAAAATTATATATGTACAAATTATTTTTAATGCTAAATGATTAAACATATTTTTTTATATTTATTCATATTATTGTATAATTTTTTACAAGGTGTTAGACACGTAAAATATATTTTAATTATAAATAAATTAATTAAAATATTATTTATATTTTTTGATTTTATTTCAACAAGTATTTTTCTACCTCACTAATATAATAAAAATATGGAAAAAATTTAGCAGCTAAAATTAATAACAATTATTACAATAATGATCATTTTTCTTTTTTAAGATAATGATGGAAAATATAAAAAAATTCAAATCGACTAATTAGTTTAAATTAATTAGTTTAAATTAATTAAATTAGTTTAAATTAATTAGTTTAAATTTAGTTTAAATTAAATTTTAAAAAATAATTAGAGTTTTGAATTCTTCAAATAATGTATGCTTAAAATTAAAAATAAATTATTGTAGTACAAATATTAACATTAATATTAATTTTTAAAATAATAAATTTATTTTTTTAGGAACCTCAAAAAACTAAAATAATTTTTTGCACAAACACAGTTTAATAGTTAATAAGTAATGAGTAGATTAATTTAAAATATTTTATAAATAAACAAGTAATATACAAATATTTAAATTGAAAATATTTGTTCAATAATCAAATTTTAAAAATATTAATAATGGAATATGATAATAAAAAATTATAACAAAAATAAACATTGAATTGGATGATATTTTTGTCATTTTTTATTAAAAAAATTAATGGTAGAGTGTGAAAATAAAGTGATGAGTACAAAAATTTCCACCCTCTTGTTTATATGTCTATCTATCACTATTTCTAACTCTGTTTTTTTAAGGACAACCTTAGGTCCACAACCCACATACAACAAAATTAAAAAGATTTCCACTTTTGCCTTCGTTTTACGAGAAATTTTTGGGTAAACCTAGTTTACCACGTAAGATTGTGAACTTTCAATTAAAAACTTGACATGTAGCACAATTAATTAGCATTTATTATATTTTTAATTTTAAGAGTTACAACATCTAACTATAGTTACTTTTAATATATTTATAATTTTTTTTCTTTAAAAACGTACATATTTTTTTAAAGATTACATATTATCAACTTATATATATATGAATTACTTTTTAAAATAATACGTAATATATTTTCTATGCCAAGGTCTTATATCTATATATGTATATTGATAAAATCAAGTCCAATAGATTGAAGTTCATAGCACTTTAAAAAAAAAACAAGTTGTTAATATGTAATTTTTAAATTTTATATAAAAAGGGAAAAAGAGGGAATTAATAATTTTATTTAAAAAAAGTTGATAATATGTAATATTTTAAAAAATATTATAATATTTTAAAAAATATTATGAAAAGGATGAAACTAAAAGGATGTTTTGTTCGATGATATTAAATTTCAGCAGATATATCTGTTAGTTAACATTTGTGTTGTTATCTGCATGCATATTAATATATTGTGAAAATTCAATGTTCTCAGAAAAGCTTACAAGAACTCAACGGAGGAGGACATGACGACATGCTGCTTTGGTGGCAGTATATCTGATTTAAAACCGCAACCTTTTGATCATCAAGACATATATCAGCAATTTGAGATTCAACGTCAAAAAAGCACTGGTTGTTTTGTTGCCAAGTCTGTGGCATCAGATGGGTTCCCTCCAAATTTCTTAAGGACAGAAGGTTGGAGTGTAAATACCTCAACTACACATGAATTTGAGTTAACTGAAGCACAAGGGCTTGACAAGGTTCTCCGTGCTCGCTTTCCAGATTTCAACTTCCCCTTGTCTCAAAAAACTTCTGCACCTGTTGTAGTGGGAAAGTGGCACTGTCCTTTTATGTTTATCAAAGATGGAAGAGTTAAAGATCAGATAAATAAATCAACATTTTATGAGATGACACTTGAGCAGCAGTGGGAACAAATTTTCGCTTGCGAAAATAGCTATAATGAAGGCAATGTTGTGAATGTGGATGTTGTTGTTGATGCTGAAAAAGTTGCAGTTGGTGGCAGAGCAGTTGAGAAGTATGTGGCTGATGGGGTGATGTGGTTTAGGAGTTTCGGTAATGCAGGAGGAGAAACTAGTACTGTGGGCTTAAGTTTACCAATAGTTGAGAGAATGAAGTGGGAGCAAGAGAGATTTGGGTGGATCGGCAATGATGAAAGGCAAGTGAGGGTGAAAAGAGTGGAAGAATTTGGAGGCGTTAATGATGAGTGGAAGAAATTTGGTTGTTATATTTTGGTTGAGAGGTTTGTATTGAGAAGAATGAATAAAAGCTTGCTGCTGAGCTATGAGTTCAGGCACACTCAACTTGTTAGGAGCAAATGGGAATAAGGAGAATGCTAGATGCCTAAAATCAGCAATTTTGTTATTTAATGTAAAGTGCTGCATATGTCTAGCCTGTCAGACCAAGTTAATGCTTTTTCTATTATCTTCCACTTGTTTGCATCTAGAGTGTGGGTTTTGTTCATTGGAAAATAACATGTATTAAAGCTATGTATGTTTATCTATTGATTTTTTCTATCACAATTTGAATATCCAGCAGAAGAGAGTAAACCCAATGCAATTCAAAACAAACAACAAGCTTTACATAAAATTCAAAAAAAAAAACAAAATTAAAGATGAGATATGGAGGGCTCAAGATATTATGTGATAACACTTGAGCCATATTGGGAGCAAATATTTTCTTGCAAGAATAGATGTAATGGAGGCAGTGGACTTGGGTGCTGTTGTTGAATCTAAAGCAGTTGCAATTGTTGGAAACGAAGTTATACATGATCATTAATGAGGAGAATGTGGCTGATGTGGTTTAATGTTAATAGTGTTGGAAAGAAAAACTTGTGTAAGCTGAAGTTTATTACAATGATGCCAAGATTTGTATATTATCAGAAATAAAATTGCTGGGCGTTGGCAAAAGGCAAATAAAAGATATTAAATTTGAATTTTCTTGTTTAAGGTGATAATAATGAACAAGACTGTAATCCAGCAATAAACCCCAGTTCCAAAATTTCTGTATGTATGTGTTTACCAAATAAAAATTTACCAAATTTTTAGATTGTTGAGATTAGAAAAAATTTAAAATAAAGAACAATTGATTTGTTATCAACTCAAAGTGATAATAGGCTCAGGGTGATGGCAAATTATATTATGGACCCCTGCCCATATTGCAATATAGAGCAGGGCTCCTTCACACGTGTGAGTTAAAAAACATGTTTTTTTTTTTTTTTAATGTTTTGGGCTTTTAAACTTAACGGCTGTTAACTTTGATTTCGTCTCTCTTTCCATTTTCTTTCCTTTGCTCATCTTTCATGTTTTCTTCTTTGAGAGATTTTATCTTTTAAATATCTCATTTGAGCGTTATT
>CATIWO010070704.1:0-29693 GCA_949673435.1 Macaranga tanarius | reverse complement strand
CTTCACTTTGTACTCTATCAAAAGTCCAGTCTCACTACACTGGGTAGCAACAAAATTTAAACATTTCTCATATTCTCTCTGAAATAATTCAAATGCCTTTGGTGTGTAAATTTCACTTGCATGTTTCAACAAAACTATATTTTTCATTAACTTTGGCATGCATCTAGTCATCTCATCATTAGCTTGTTCTCTAAAACGTTGCTCATCTACCATCCTCTCAAAAACCTTGAAAAACTGAAGCACATCTTGGTCAGGGTTTAAGCGATTTCTCAAGTTATTGCATAGATCTTCAGCTACATGAGAGCCTTTTGCATCAATAAAAAATGTGTTCCCACCATATATAATGGCCCATTTCTCCTTTTCTCTGATCATCCATCTTAGCCATTCATTTTGCTCAAGACCGTGTTTTTCCAGCAAAGCCTTCCAGGCTTGGACAAAATCCTCCTCATCACTGTGATCATAGATACAGCTTCTAAATTCACTGGAAAAGGATTCATGATCCTTCAGTGCATGGCTAAGATGATTAAGGGCATTCTGGTACATCTGCCAAACACAGGTATGATGATTTGTTTCTGGTAAAACAGAATTAACAGCTTCAACAATTGCAGCGTCTTGATATGTGAGAACAACTTTTGGCTTGTTACCAAACATTGCCTCTATAAACGTACTAAATAGCCACTTGAGCGATTCAACAGTGTCATAAAATAGAAGCGCAGCAGCAAAGACTATAGCTTGATTGTGATGATTCACTCCTATAAACTGTACAAATGGCTGAAGATCTTTATTTGTTTGGAAAGTTGTGTCGAAACAAAGAACATCACCAAAATGCTCATAGTCTGCTACCATTTTATCATCAGTCCAAAAAATGTTGCTAATCTTGTCATCCATATCAACCTGAATTGCATGAAAGAATGCTGGATTTTCAATGTGCTGCCTTTGAAAATAACGCAATAAGCGTCCTGCTTCTCCTCTTTTCATATCTCTCATCCTCTCAGAATGTAGGTAATTTTGAAAGTCCATGGCCAGATAATCAAGAGACTCACCTAATTCAAATCGCCTGTTCATCAATTCAAAATTAACATTTGGTTGTGTCCCTAAATTGCTTGAAAAGTATGCTTCAACAGCCTGAGCAACACACAATTCTTTCTCTAATGATAACATTTGAGGACCATTTGGGTTTATATCGTCATGATTATGCTCTGATTCAAAATGTGTCACTCTGTACTTACCATCAGATTGACGAGTGATAATCATATGCGCCAAGCAACCAGTTCTTGTTTCCTTTCTGTGCTTTTTCACATTGACATCCCTCTTATCTTTCCGCCGGTAACCTTCCTTGGAGCAAGTATACTTTCTAGATACCACTAGACCATGTACCTTACTCCTATTTACCCAATCTTTTCTTACACTGAAGCCAACCAATCTGGCATACTTGTTATAGAACCTATATGCATGATCATCGGATTCAAATTCTGTACCAACTTTTAGCACCCCACATGTATCACAGTAGTGTTTGGAAGACAAAGCATATTGAGTTCCACTAAGCTGGGCGACATTTGGAGTGGGAGAATCCTGATCGACATTTAAGTCTAACTTATCTGACATTTGAACTCCAACATCCATGTTCTCATCACAATGGCTAACCAATTCAGCCTCATCTCTACTCATTCTGCCTTCACTCAAAAGAGGAAGACGACAGCAAAATTAAATATCAAATCAAAAGGAGGAAAACAAAACTTTAGGACACGGAATGTGATACAACAATGCAACAAGCATAAAATCACCTAAAAAACCAGAAATTGATGCAGCGAATAGAATCACGAAATTTCAGTTATATGAGAAGCTAAGGCTATATCATTCACCTTTATAGCTCAAATTGAGAATTGTGCTTATCTGCAGTACTCAAAGAAAGAAGTATGCAATTGATATAGCTTTCCAGTTTACTTCATCATTCATAGAATCAGAGCAGACAAAAGAAGTGCATTTTATCATATAACCAATCAAATTGAGAAACAGACAGAGAGAAAGAGAAAGCGTTACCGGTTTTTGGCTGAGAGCTTCAAAATCAGTGACAGAGAAAAGAGAATTGTTGGAGGCAAATTGATTGGTTGCGATTCTCAGTTCTCAACGTCCAACTGCAAGCAAGCAAACGAGTATCTCAATTGAATTTGAAGTGGAAAGGGAAAATGAGGAGGATATGGATGATAATTCTGAAAGTGTTGTGGGTGTTTCTCTAATTACATAAAACTACTGCAGTGTCATTGCAACTCTTAGAAATTTATTTATTTATTTTATTTTACTTCTCTAGTGTACAGATCAGATAGAGAAACGACATGACGTCTTATTTCCAGCGGTTAGGCGTGATACGACACCGTATAGGTCCGTAACGCTAATCGGGAAGTGAATGTATCATGTATGATACTTAAACCCGAAAAAGCAGACCAGAAGACAAGACATAGGGTTTTTGCTTCTCTGACTTCTGTGAGGGTTAGGGCTTTGGGCGCAGAGCGTGAAATCCTTGTGTTCAACGATCAACCATGGCGGACGATGACTACAATGATGTGGACATGGGGTTCTCTCTCTCACTCTCTCACGCTGTTTAACTGAACGCAGATTAGGGTTTTTTTTTTTTTTTCTGACCTGAAAATGATTTCAAAACCTAACAAAAATTGTTATGGTCTTTAATTTTTATGTTGCTTCATATTTTATGCCGCTGTTATGATTATTTATTCTTATTTTTTTCGTTTTCTGAATTCCCTGCGTTGTGCTGCAGATATGATGATGAGCCACCGGAGCCTGAGATTGAAGTAAACAAGTGTCATTAGTGTTTTGATTTCGTTAATGTAGCTTTTTTCTTTTTACTGATTGATTTGGTGCTATATTTAATTGTATTGTAAAGGAAGGAGCAGAGGAGGACATTGATAATAATAACAATGAAGATATTGCTGGGGATCCTATTGAAACTGAGGATAAGGAAGAACACCAACCAGTGGAACGGCCGCGTAAAACATCTAAATATATGACCAAATATGAGCGTGCTAGAATTCTGGGAACCCGTGCTCTGCAGATCAGGTTTATGTTCCTTTCTTTCTATCTTTTATGCTTAACAATCTCAGAATTATCTTTGATTGAGTTTAATTGATGGTTCCTTTTTGGCTTTGCAGCATGAATGCGCCCGTAATGGTTGAGTTGGAGGGGGAGACGGATCCACTCGAGGTAAGATTGTTCAAGAATGTGTGAAACATATCGGTTTTTTGTACTGTTTCTTGTGAAACATGCTGTGAATGACCAGTACTTTAGTGAAGGTTATGCTTATTACAGTTATTCAGGTTTCAAAACTGCTGGTTGATTATCTCATTGCATATTGTATATCATCTTCATGGGAGACTTTTTTTTTTAAAAAAAAATTTTCTATTAGAGTCATACATTGCATGTTTTTTTATCCTCACATACGTAGTGTAAAAGTACTCCTGTAGATAAATAGGCTTTCCTTGAAAGCCTGTGAGAGGAAAACTTCAACTCCTGTGAGAGGAAATTTTGCAGCCACAAATGCCACTTAAGAAAAAAAATTGCCTCCACAAATGCCACTCAAGAAAAGAATTTGGACACTTCTGAGGGCTAGAGCTACAGAGCAATTCGTAAATTTAATTGTTAGATCATCACTGTTGTAATGAATGAAATATAGTGTGCACCATGTTCTTCAGCAAAAAGTATGATCAGGATCAAGTAGTTTATATTTGATTGACCATTTGCAATCATCTACATATGCTTCTTATCTACTTGTTAAGCTGGCATATCAGTGTCAAACTATGTTGGTTTCATGTTTGCACTGCTTTTTCTTCCATTGCACTTTTGGGATGATCAATTTTTTCTGGGATGTTTACATCTTTGCATTTTGAAATGTAAAAGCATTTTTTACATTATAGCTTTTCATTCTTTCGTTCAAAATAATCGATTGGCATCATTTTATGTCTCATCTCTTTATTTGTCTAGATTGCTATGAAGGAACTTAGGGAGCGAAAAATACCTTTTACCATTCGACGCTACCTCCCTGATGGAAGGTGAGATTTTTAGTTTTAAACTATCACCCTCTTTTTAGTTGGGAACACAGTCTCTGCATGGTTGAATCTGAAGTATGTATCTTGAATCTGTTTTTCTTTGAAGTGTCCATTAATTGGTTTTTTTGCTTTTTTTGGTCATATATGTGGGAATGTGCAGTTATGAGGACTGGGGAGTAGATGAATTGATTGTGGAAGACTCCTGGAAGAGGCAAGTGGGAGGTGATTGATCTGCAGGCATTTTGGTTAATGCAGTTTTTCATGTCATCATATTGTGAGATGACTTTCAAAGTGTTGTGTGATGTTATCTGCGTAATTACAATCTCTTGAAGTGCTGCATTATCATTTAAGCATGGACAAATATGGCTTTCCGATGTATAGTGACCTCTGGCAAGTTGTCTGGAGCCGGACATACTGTTGCTGATGTATTTTGTAGTGGCTAGTGCTGAACTTGAGATCTCAATGACTATTCTGAATCAGATTTACTTGTGTGGTGGTTACCTAGGATTTTTTAACAAATGATGTGCGGTTAAATTTTAATAAAGCAAGGTTGAGAAGGTACCAATTTAGCAAGCTGGGGGCTCTCAGTTACAGCTTGCATCTAATTCTTTAAGGGATTAGAGTTCAAATCATTGGAGACAAAATAACGGAAAATAAATGGTCGTATATTTAGTTGTAAGGATAAAACCAGGTTTTGCTTAGCTCTATATGTTGTGGGTTTTTAACTGTAGTAAAAACTTATATTTGATTACTCTGCTCGCCGTGGGATGCAGGCGAGCCTTGAAATTTCTTGTTCGTAGCGTCAATTATTACGAGTGTTTTATTCTTTAGCATGTTGTTGGCCTTTCGGATGGTCCATGTCAACAACTAACCTAGGGAAAATCGACAAATATCACTCGGAGCAATTTTTTTCGCATGTCAACGTGTGTGAAACTTTGAGTGTTTGGTTTATTTCAAGAAGTATAGAGCATCTGTTTTATGCATGTAGAAGTGGTATGTTTTAGATATCAACACAGGTTGCTGCCCAGCGTTGATGTGGATGCTCCTTAATATGCTGAACTTGTATGGTGCCGATTTTCTTCATGACCACATAAAATGATTGAAAAAAAAAAAAACATTAATCCCAAAAAAACAGCAGAAAAATTTCAAATTACAAACCACATAAGGTAAGCAGGGGAAGGATGGGTGCCAGCTAAAAATGGAGATTTTTCACTGTGCACCGTTGTGTGTATTAGCAAATATGGTAGATTGCATATGAATCCCATTCCACCATAATCAATCAGTCGCCGAACACCACAGAAAAGAAGCAAAACAAGGAAGAAAATGCCAACACTATAACTTCGTTTTTTCGTTGTAAAATACCCTCACAAGTAGCAAGCAAGAAAAAGTCCAAGGCCAGTCACATATAGAATACAATATCCTGTTGGTTTTTACTAAGCCGAAGGTGATATTGAACAGCACTTTTGCTGACATCTCCGCGTCCATATAATCGGCTCCTACAGTGAGCTGTGTAGTTTGTGCTCTTGTTATGGTGGTATAATATAAACTCTTGCCATTTTTATGAAGTCCATTTATCACAAAAATAGAAAAGAAGTAGAGAAGCATGATTTTTGTGGCAGTGATCGCTTTAAGCTTAGTCTTGTGCCTTGCCCATTGGGTCTACGCTAAGAAAAGCAACCACTATGGAAAACTCCCACCTGGTTCAATGGGTTTGCCAATTATCGGAGAGTCCATCCAATTCTTTACTTCCTACACCAAACGTGATATTCCTCCTTTTATCAGAAAAGAATGGAGAGGTAAATACATACACTCACACACATATATATACACATGACACCATATATAGCTATTAACAACAACTTTACTTTTCGTACGTGTTGTAGGTATGGTTCTCTGTTTAGAACAAGTTTAGTTGGCTATCAAGTTGTGGTTTCCACGGATCCTGAGGTGAATCATTTTATTTTTGATCTCAGAAGGGAAGTCATTCATATCTTGGTATGTGGACAGCTTCACGAAAATTTGTGGAGAAGATAATTTCTTCTTTCGCCAAGGTTATATACATAAGTATGTCAGGAACTTGACCTTGAACTTTATTGGTAATCAAAGCCTGAGAGAAAGATTTCTTCCACAAGTTGACAACTTGACCTACAAACATTTGGAATTCTGGTCAAACCAGGGCACTGTGGAGTTGAAAGAAGCCATTTCAACAGTAAATTACTTACGAATCTTTTCTAAATAAAGGCCTATAGTGATTTTTTTTTTAAAAAAAAAAAGAGCAAGCACAATCAGTATAAAGTTGCTCTTTGTTGGCTTGTTGGTCACATGGCCTGAAAACGGCCTAAGGTAAAAGCTTATGAACTTTAATGGCAAAACCTTTTTTGCGGTTTATGTTTCTTTGGCAGATGATTTTTAATTTTAGCATGGAAAAGCTATTTGGTTCCAGTGAAAAAAATTTATCAAAGTTGAGAAAATCGTATGCTGCTTTTCTGGATGGTTTGATATCATTTCCACTGAACATTCCTGGAACTGCTTACTGGAAATGTTTACAGGTTTCTTTTGCTCCATCTCCTTTCGTTCAAGTCCGTAGTATAATAAACCCCAGTACTGAATTCTTCCTGGTTAAAATTTCTAGGGACGAAAGGAAGCAATGGAGATTTTAAAGACTATGCTTGAAGAGAGGCGTGCAGCAGCACCCAATACCCAAAAGAAAGATTTTCTTGATGTGATGCTGGAAGAAACTAACAAAGATGAAAGAGTCATAACAGAGAAGATGGCTTTGGATTTACTTTTTATACTTCCTTTTGCATTCTTCGAGTCTACATCCTCGGCTATGGTATTAGCAGTGCAATACCTTTATGAGAACCCTGCAGCACTTGAAGAATTAACTGTGAGTAAATTCAGCAACAGTCATTAGTTTTGGTCTGTCTGTGCGGATATTTGTTCATGAATATTCTGTTAGCTCAGAAAGAACATGAAGCCATACTAAGCAAGCGAAAAAATAATGAATCTGGAATCACTTGGGAAGAATACAGGTCTATGACGTTTACACATATGGTGAGTCCTAAAATGTTTAAATCGATCCATTCCAAATAATGTTTTAACAGCTTTAAACTATTTCAAATCCGGCATTATTGCAGGTTATAAATGAAACAACAAGGCTTGCAAATATTGTCCCAGGAATTTTCAGGAAGGCTGTCCAAGATGTCCAAATAAAAGGCAGGTTTTCATATATCAATCACTAACCAATTCTTTTATGAAAATTGTATCTTATTAATTATTATTACAATTCCATGCAGGATATACAATTCCAGCAGGGTGGATGGTTATGGTGTGTCCAACGACCGTTCATTTGAACCCTGTCAAATATAATGATCCCTTGGCATTCAATCCATGGCGATGGCAGGTAATTAAGCCACACGGTTACTCTTTCGTAATTAATTAACTACTTTTTGTTAATTAACTATGCCTAAACTAAACACAAAACACACCCACAAACCACAGGGGAAGAACTGCACGCAGGATCAAAGAATTATATGGCATTTGGAGGAGGAGTGAGACTATGTGGTGGAGCTGATTTTGTTAAACTACAAATGGCCATTTTTCTCCACCATTTGGTCACAAAATATAGGTTGGTATAGACAGCTCCATTTCATTTTTTTAATTGTCCGTCTCATTGTTTTTTCTTCATGATAACTACCAGTTCATTAACATTAATATTGTAATTTAGGTGGAATGTCATGAAGGGTTACGTCCTGAAGAAGCCGGGCTTGGTATTTCCTGATGGTTTCCATATCCAACTCTTTGAGAAAAATTAAAATTTTTCAGACTTCATAAACATAAAATTATCTGATTTTTTTTTTTTTGCACCAGTATCCGGTAGTTATAAGGGTTCCGATTAATATTTTTAATAAAGGATGTGAGTGTTTTGTTTAATCAGAATTATGAAATTTATCTTTATGACCAAAAAAAATCCTTCAAACCATTCAATTATCACACCTATTCCACCAATTCTTAATAATTAATTAACTAGCATCTTCTTATTATAATTTTATGATATTAGCAAGCATATGGTACACGACCATATATAGGCTATAAAGCCGTGTGAACTAGCCTGAGGCCTGATCAAATTATGGCAGTTTGTTGAATTTTTGGTAGGATATAAAGAATCTTCCATGGAATGGAAAATACGATGCTGATACAAATCGAAACTACTCCTCATCACCCTTCCATTTGTATAATTTTGTTAGGACCCATCAAAATTAAAATATTGGTACTGGAATAGAATCATATGCTCCATTAATTCTACAGCTGATTTAGAAGAAACCAAAAAAACACAAGTATCAATCTCAATAAAAATTCCTAAGTTCAAAGCGCACATGCAATGTTTTTGCATGTGGGCAAATATTCTTGGTAATATCTATTTATTCTATGGCCTATTTCAATGCAATATATGCGAATTTAAAGTTGTGAGTAAATGTATATTAGCACTGAAATGTTGAGTGGACAAATAAAAAGACTCTGTTTATAACACTAAAAGGTTATGTATTCAATATTTTTAAACTATGCAGGATGAAAATTATCAGATATAATATCATTTTAAGAAAGTATTATTGTCCAAAAAAAAAGGATAAACGTATATTATTGGATATCAAATGCAATTTCAAGAAAATATTATTAATAGGTACAATATAACAATAATTCAGAATAAAAAAAAAATTACTAAACCAGTTTTTCATCAACAGAGACACCATACATAAAAATTTTCATCTTCAAGCTTCAAAAAATGGACGGTCAGCTATGATGTCGAGTCTGCTTTTTTTTTTTTTTTTTGTGAACCCCTCTCCTCACACGTGCTCCTGTTGCTGCATATATGTTAATATGTTTCACTCGTGTTGTAGATGAATATGAATGAATGTATGGTCAGTGCTTGTGCTGAGTCATCACCACATTGTTGATGTGAATTATATGAATGATCATATAATTTGATTCAATATTATTTGTTATATTATTAAGATGTTACACCAATTGATTGAAAAAACATTACTTTGTATTATTTAATTAATTAATTAAATCATTAATCTTTTGTAATCATTTTGTTAGTTGCTTTGTTGATTTAATTTGTTCATATCCATCACTGTTGGCTTTCGTCAACTGGGTTGATTCATTGCAGTGTCCTGGTCTTATGATGGTATTTATTCTTCTTAACAATGCAATTTTGGATACTTAACTAAATTGATCCTAATTTTATTTAGTTATGTTTGTTGCTTAATTAATAGTATGGTTGATAACAATCGCTTTTCTAAATTACGTTTTTTTTTAAAACAAAAAAAAATTGAATGACTAGTAAACTTGAATATAAAATTACTTAATTATAAAGTTGGACCAAAAATGAATATAATTCATTTTGTTCAAAAGTACCTTCTTCAAACCCACTTCATAGATAAAATGCCATGCGGTGCTGAGTCTAACAAGGATAATATACATGTCATATAGTTTTTTCTCTTTTGTTTTAATAAAATATAACAATATCACCAATAATACTTTAGATTGCTTCAAATAATAATATTGAAAGAATCTTGGTGGATTTTTTTTTCATGATGGTATTCTCAATTTAATGTGATTATATCGGTTATTAAATATTTCCTCATCATGTTATAATAGATTTTACAATAAAAATTTGAAAAATTAACTAATTTAGTTTAATATTTGTATTTATATGAATAGCCATTTTATAGACTATACATTTTAAAATCATTTTCGTTTTCAATTCTATAAATAATATTAAAAACTAATTAATTAACCACACCAGTTAAGAATAATTAAAGGCGTAGACCAAATAAATAAAGCACAATGAGCTGTGTTTAATAATTATTACTTTATGTTAAAAATTGGAAGTAATGATACATTGGTTCTTGGCTTTAATATAACTCCAAACATATATATATATATATATATACATGTTGAACGAATTAATTAAAACGTGGGTTTACTTTTTAACAAGTTGGACCCCTCCCCATGTGGAAAGGAATGCCTTCCCTGATCTACAAGCAGACTCCCTAACAACTATATATTAATTAGGTAGCACCTACGTAATTAAAATGTCTAAATCTATATATATTCAATTGCTTATTTGATTTTGTTAACAAGTTAACATTTATTTATGCATTTAATATTTGAATTATGTCCTCAATAGCTAGTTAGTTAACCCAAATTAAATTTCCCAAACCATGTTAAATATTTCATTTTCCATATTTTTCCTCCTCTTGATTATATACTAACACTTGTAAAAGATCATGAATATATTAACTTTTTAAATATATATATATATATATATTACACTTATAAACAATAATTGAATTAATGAGGGAGTAGTCAAGTGATAAGTAACTCCTTTTTAAGGATATTTTAAGGTATAAAAATTAATTTTATAAATTAATGACAATAAATCTGTTTTTTATATAAATTAGTGACAATAAACTTCAAATATTACATTTTATGACCACTAATCTAATTACTTGCATGGCAATTTAAGGTATAATTTTTTGGTGAGCCAGGTTCAAGAGGCCAATACACCGTGTGTATGTATACATATATAGATGCTAAAAACATATTAAATTTTCTGAAAAAAATAAATTCAAATTCGATGCCACTCAACTCTACCTCCCATTGGCCATTGCAAGTCCATTGATTATAAATATTTTCTTGTAAAATAAAAAATCAGATTTAGGAATATCACTTTATCCCTTTTTCCACACTTCTCTCACTTTCTCTTCTTCTTTAAAAAAAAAAATATAATAAAAATAGGACGTTTCCAAATAAGACCCCAACTCCAATATTATACTTGTCTTCCTTTCATTGTACACACTAAACAAAAGAATGGTGAAAGCTTCCTCCATTTCTCCTCCTCTCTCTCTCAGAATCTATCACCTTCTTCTTTACCTTTAATTAAACCCTTTTCTTGATACACCATTCTTTTTTTTTTTTTCTCTTAATATATTCTTATCTTGATAATTCTTTAATTGTTTCTTTTGTGTTTTTTAATTTCTTTATGGGGGCTGGTTTTTCTGGTTTTGGCTCTGATGGCAGTGGAGATTCGTCTTCTGCTTCTTATGGTTCCAGTCTTGGTGATGTGCCAGAGAACTGTATCTCCTCCATTCTTGTGTGCTTGGATCCTCCGGAGATATGTAAACTTGCAAGCTTGAATCGAACCTTTCATGGTGCTTCTTTAGCTGATTTGGTTTGGGAGACAAAGTTGCCTTCTAACTATAAATTTCTTGTTATGAAAGTTTTGCAAGAAAGCCCTCAAGTTTTAAGCAAGAAACAGATTTATGCAAGATTGTGTGAGCCCAATTGCTTCGATGATGGCACCAAGGTTTTTTCTTGCATGATTCAACTAATTTTCTTTGTATAGTAACTTGAAAGCAAGATTTATTTTTAAAGAAAAAATTCTTTGCATAATAATGATGGATTTATTAATTTATGAAATTATCTACAGAAAGTTTGGTTGGATAAGAGAAGTGGAAAGATTTTTCTGTCTGTATCATACATGGCAATGAGAATCACCGGAATAGATGATCGGAGATATTGGAATCATATATCATCTGAGGAATCCAGGTAAAAAATATATATTTTTTTAATTTAATTTTCTTGAACAAAAGCAAAAAATGAACGGTTATAGTGTTTTGTGTTGTTTTCTGTATCTTAGCTTATATATTTGGATACGATATTTAGATGTAAAGCCCACTTCGATTTCGTTCATTGGAGAATCAATTAATTACAGCAACTCAATTTTTGTTTATATATGATTGGTCATCTTCATCAGTTGTCTGTTTGGTTGGGGTTAGGATGGCACTATGATTTCGACAATGACTTTATAGTGTTTTGCTTATCACATATTTAAAGAAATAAAAATGTTTTTCAAAAGGTTTCATTTCTATATTTCTATAGTTATATATTTCTTTTTATTTATTAGAGATTTAGCTACCAAGATCAATAAAATTATACTGTAAGAATAGTTATTTTTAATAACAAGTGCTTATGGTAAACGTGTTAAAGTACTGTATATTTTGGTTGGACTAGCATCAAAATCCGATGTCCTTAATAACAAAAAGAGATTTTAAATTGATTTTTTTCTTAATTATTTTGTGATAAGTAGAATTTTTAAAAATGGAATAAAAGATAATTAAACAGCTTAATGTGGTGAAGGGAGATTTCTAGCTAGTTTCTCATTTAAAACAAAAAATCATGATTTCCATGTCAATTCATGGCCTTCACAAAATAAGCACCCAAAAGATAACCTCCACTATATATATACATATACATATAATTACAACCCTTCCACGTTCGAAGATAACCAGAAATTATGATTGGATGGGCATCAACATCATACATAGGTACCCAAGTTCTCTGCTGTCCAGAGCAAACAGCCAAGAAAGGGTTTGGATTTAGCAGGAAAAAAAAAAACATAAACAGCACTTCATATTGGCTCTATTGTTTTTAAATGTCTTTTCCTTGGTTTTCTTCGCACTTACTCTATTATAAAATAGTGGGGAGAAGAAATGACTCAAAATTACGACTGACACTAACTGAAGCTGGATAATTACTTTGAAAATTTTATGTTTTAAGGTATCGATTTGGAAGATTTTGTTATTTATTAGATTACTTGCCTTCAGACCGAAGTATCCTTTTTCTTGGTTGATGCCTTGAAAATATGAACATATATGCATTTGTCATATTGTCTAATGGCTAGCTTAAGACAAAAGGCAAGAAAAAGGAAAAGAATAATTTGACATTAAACCTCTCTATATAATTTTTTGTTGAAAATAAATATACCCCACGAGATTTGCAATTAGATCACTAAAAAATGGTACCTTATGGCATTGAACAATGTGAATTAGAAAATTTAATTATGTTGTTGGACTCTTAATTTAAGATTATGATGACATTGTCTAAGGGAGAAAGTAATTTATAACTAATACAAAGTCAATAATCAATTAATTATGCAGTACTCAATTTCTTTGACTGGCTTTGTAGGTTCCAGACAATTGCTTATCTTCAACAAATCTGGTGGTTTGAAGTGGTGGGAGAATTAGAGTTTGAATTTCCACCAGGCACATATAGCTTGTTCTTCAGGCTACAGTTAGGCAAAACCACGAAAAGATTTGGTAGGCGAGCCTGTAACATTGATCAAGTTCATGGGTGGAATATAAAACCCGTCCAATTTCAGCTATCAACATCCAACGGCCAGTGCGCCTCATCAGAATGTTACTTGCATGAACAAGGGAATTGGGTTCATTACAAAGTTGGCAATTTTGTTGTTGAGAACCCAAACATGCTAATCAAGATCAAATTTTCGATGACGCAAATTGATTGTACACACACAAAAGGTGGTGTATGCCTGGACTCTGTTTTAATATGCCCCAGTGAGTTAAGAGATAAATATATAGAGCAATTTTAAGCCATTTATAAGCGCTCATGTACGTATGGCTATGCTGCAAAGTGCATATATATATAGTTGGGTAGAGGAGAGTTGCAATAGTACAAGTGTGGGATCATAGGTTTATTTTTAGAGGTCCACCACCAAAATATTTTGCATCTGAAGCAAAAGAATGCACATGGGAATTTTTACATGTGTACGTATATTGTTCCTGCATTTAAGTTAGGTCCAGCTGGACCTGGACCTAGGGCTTGTGATTGTGATTTTTATTGTTAGATGCCACCTTCAAGATCATTTTTGAGGCTCCAGATACATGCATGTACAGAAACATATTTGTTGTTTGTAATTGTATGAGTTAAACTGTAAAAACACAAGTACACAAATCATTAATGGCTTCATGCAACTAGCTTTTGCTTGCTCAATTATTTGTACGTCCTTTGTAATTTATTAATTGCGTTGTCTGTTGGAAATTAGAATTTGTTGGTTTGTTTCGAGTTTTCTACTGTTTATTGCGGCAATGAGGGTTTGGTTCATGGAGTCACACAGGCTGCCAACTTGGGCCACATCATGAGTTGCGAGAGAGATGGATCATTTGTTGATTCCCAATCTAGTCATCTACATATGCCTGGCCGAGGTTGCCATTCTTATCCGCAAGAACAGAAGGCTTGGACCCGCCACTTTTGTGCTCTATTCTACAACAAATTATGCCTAATCAATATCAACTTTCACTTCAGCGGCATTTCATTTCCCATTGATCCCGACTTCAAGTCTGAGGAACCTTTATCACAATTTGATTAAAGAATTAATATTATTTTCATAAAAAGCTCATTGGATTAAAAAATATATATTTATTTCACATGAAATTATTATTATTATTATTATTATTCTGTAAAGAGTAAAAATAATTTCTTAAAAATTAAAAGAATTCATAAAATCACACGCTATATATATGTGTGTATAGCCATGCTCACCAAATTATAAAAAGGAAATGATCATTTGCAGAGTAGATAATTGCTCTTGGCAACACTGTCTTTCACTGACCTCATAGTTTGCCCCAAATTGTAGATGAAACTAATCCATCGATTTTATTCATTATCCTCTCTCCCCTAATTTATTTATTTGTTAATTATTAAGGTGAAGAGGCAGTTTCTTTTATTTTGGTTCAAGGGTGTTCAAAATCTTATAATATAAATTAGTGTACATTTTTCACTAAGATCATATTTAATTCTGATTGAGCTTTTTTTTTTTTTTTTTTTTTTTGAACATGATGAATATTTCATTCATATCATAA
The DNA here is from genome assembly GCA_949673435.1 of Macaranga tanarius. Classification (NCBI taxonomy): domain Eukaryota; kingdom Viridiplantae; phylum Streptophyta; class Magnoliopsida; order Malpighiales; family Euphorbiaceae; genus Macaranga; species Macaranga tanarius. The sequence goes on along the minus strand of CATIWO010070704.1, from coordinate 14,908 downwards.
AACAATACATCAGAAAGGGAGCTTAAAACTATCCCCAAGCGATGTCATCATCCCCTGCTAATCATAGCATAAGAAGATCTAAAAAACCTCCAAACTAAAATAAATCTCAATCACCTTAAGAATCTCCATGAAAGAGATCACATATAGTCAGTTTTTTCATGACAATTGGTGAAAGAGGACTTTACAGAAATACTAATTGGAAAGAAAAAATCAAGAAAAACAAGAAAACAAAAGAGAAAGACTCTGCATTTGTTAAACCTTGATTTTGAATCTAATCCTTCTTCTGCATTGAAACAACCGCATGAGAGACATGGCTTATGATCCAGATCATCAATTTCACAGCAGTTAAGTCCGGCCACCATTAAGATCTCAAGTAACCAAAAGGAAGGAGTTAAACCTTCACTACATTAGATAGGATTCCCTCCAAATCTACATAAAAAACTACAACGAAAGATGAAAGAAAAACTATAGATTTATAATTATAAAGCCAAGAGAGAAGGTGGGGGGTATTTTTTTGGCCAAAAATGGCCAAAAGACCCCCTCCCCCAAAAAGAAACCCACGAAGAACTGTGACCGAGTAAAGGGAGAAAAAGCTATCTGAGCTATTTGCTTCTTGGTGTAATTAATGGCACTGAATTCGTTCTCATGACGCAGTATTCCTCACGTTCAGGCTGTGTAGAAGTACTATGATATAATATATGTGGGTTGAAGTATAAAGTGAGACAGATGGAACGCCCCGCTTGCACACATTTACTGTGAGACTTATGGAGATAGACGAAAATGATCACTGCTTGGATTGGCCAGTTGATCAGGAGGATGAGTCGTAAGACAAGCATTTGGAGAATAAGTCGGATAAAGAGCTCTCGGCTTTCTGTAGCAGTTCACAACTTGATGCAGGGCTTTGTATCTTTGAGATTTCTTATTCAGCTGAGCTTGCTTGTTTGCAAGAGAAGGTTGACACGAATTTAAGTATGCCTTCGGCATAATTTGAGAACCTGAGCTCCTGAGACGTAAAAAATACGTTTTGGGTAGTTGATAATTTTACATAGATTTAGTTGGGTGTAAATATTTTTCCTTAAAGGCGCTTGCTCAGAGCATCTGCCTCCATTGATGCTCGAGAAAGACTGTAATCGGACAAGAAGCACGAATGGGATAAGAAAAATTCCAAATCGCAGAACTCATTAAAATATCATATTAGCTGTTCCAATTTTTTGTCCGATAGATTACACTTGCAAGACTTAAAAAGCCCTCGAAGAAAGAAAGAGAAAAAAGAAAAGGCAAAGCAAAAACAGAGAGAAGCTAAAATACCTACAGAAATACAAGTGCCTGATTGTCGCAACAAATTCGAAGGGTGGGGGTGAAGCAGCTATTTAACATTCTGTACAAATATAATATGGCCAATATTCGCTCAATGATGGCAAAAAATGGGCCATACCATGTTAGTCATGCCTTCCAACCATATCCCATATTATCGTCAAGGTCGCTGTTAAAAAAGCCATTTTCAGTGAACTCGTGAGCAATATCCGGAACAATGTCATCCTGCAAATTGAGATTCTGAGGCAAATCTGGCACTTTCTGGCTAAACCCACTATTGCCACCAGCTGCAGAAGAATCACTGTTCGAAGCAGCTTTGAAACTGTTACTCCTGCTTGGTGCAGGTCCTGCAACACCTCCTGACACAGTAGGAGTAGCACTAGGTGCAGCTGAAGAGCTGCTTCCAAAGCCTAATGCATTCCTGGCCATATTCCCATTCTGTCCAGAAAGAGAATGCAGTTGCACACCTCCCCCGCCATTATTAGACATCTCCTGCAGCAGTTGTTGGATCATCTGCTGTTGCAAGGCTTGGTTGCCAGGAGAGGACTGTGGATGGTTCTGTTGTAGTAAATTATTACCACTCAAGGTTCGTTGATGCAGCTGCTGTTGCTGCTGGGGAGGAACTTGAGGACTTGGAAAGCTACTCACAGGTAAATTCTGCAAGGATCCTGGTACAAAAGCACCAGGTCCTTGGAAGTTTGAAGATGGGCTCTGATTCGAATTATTGAAAGATGATGCAGCTTCTTGTTGAAGTGAGCTAGAGTTTGAATTCATCGAGTTTTGCCTCATGAGTAGATTCTGGTAGTTAGTCAGTGCCATAGCAGCCTGTGCTGAGCCACTCAAAGCCCCTCGACTAGCCATATGGTGGTTGTTGCTCACATGGTTGTTTATGCTAGGATGTAATGCCATCAGCTTATTAAGGGTGTTCCTATCAGTTGGCAAGCCTTGAACATTAACTAGCTGCTCCATTTCCTGCATCTTTTGCATCTGCAACTTGGCTACAGAGGTATGCCGTGGATAATTTTTCAAGCCCTCTGCAAGGAAGAGTTTGGTAAGATCTCCATGAAAATATTGAAACAACCAGGCAACAGAAACAAAGTTGAATTGCCATTTTTCAAATGGATCAGCTGCAAAATTTAAGACGGAAATATAAAAGAACCAAAACAATATTTGTTGTCACACTGATCAAAAGAAAGAAGGAAAATATTTAATAAAAAATATAAAGATGATGTACTGCAGTTAGAGGCAGCAATAAAAAATAAATGAATTTGCATGATAGCATCATATAGAATCTCCACACTAACAAAAAAATCTCAAGGGCCACCAGAAGACAAAATTAAACTTCCGGATGTATACTTGAATTTGATTTATTTTCTTTCAGCACTATAATTCAAATGAGATCTTGCAACTGAAAAAAATATCCTAGAATAGTAGCACAAGCAACAGCTAGCACACAATAGGTACATGCAGTAGACCATAAAGGATTTACCTATTGGCCCAACTTTGTGCTCCCGGCAGAAATCAATCAGATCCTTCATGCTGTTGACAACCTCAGAAATCTGTCACAAATTGAAGTGAGAACTTACAGGAAGAATCAAAGCATGAAACAGAAACATATCATAATACCGGAATCCATATCCAAAAACAGCTCAAGTATCAAATTATACCTGCAAACATCTGACATATCTTTTGGAAAAACCCAAATCGTTTAGAGACTGCAGCTCCAAAGTCTTTGCAAGTTGACGCCCAGCAGTCAGGACCCTTAAAAACAAACATTGAATTAGTGTTAAATTGCAAACCTACTTGCACTAGCATAAGAATCCGGTCCTGCGCAGGCCAAAGACTAAAGTCATGTGCTGCATAAGTTTATGACTTGCCAAAAAATCCTCCATCGATACAACTATGAGAACTAAAATAAAATACATCTTGTGCCCTTATCACTCAAATCTCACTCAAGCACAAAGAAGATTTCCTGAAGATCACTGAAAGTGCCAGTAATGGTTCATTACTTTAGCAAAACAGCCTCAACAATAAGAATTATTACATCCCAGTTTCCACTAGTTCACCAACAGACTTTAACCAACAAGCATTGTTTTGTCAACACCTAACCAGAGGGAAAAAAAAAAAAGGAAATAAGTGATTTCTTAATTTACTCACATATTGCTATTTGTTTGCAGATCCTGCTGTGAAACCCCATCAGCTCCACTTTCAGCAATCGTGCTCTGGCATTTCTGTGCAACCTGAACTAGCTGATTTACCTGCAAAAGGAGAATTAGGCAGTTCAAACTAAAAGAATACTTAAAGCAAAAAGCTGCACCTTTAGTTAACACTTGGTAGTTGAAAAAGAACATAAGCTTCATTTTAGAAAGCCAATCATAATTTCTAACAATGAAGAGAACTTTGAATTGCACTGCGATTTCCTATTAGGGGCATTCACCATCCAAAAATTCACTTCACAATGCAAAACTGCTCACATACAATTTCACCCATTTTTTGGGTTTCCCATCTCCACTAAAAAGAAGTGGGAATGAAGTGTTCTCTAGAAATTTTTTGAACAAACATGTTTACATACAATTGCATATTAATTTAACTAACATGCATAATCATATTCAGACAGAAGCTGTAAACCTTCCAAGTCCTAGACAATTTTGACCTCAAGAACAGCTTCCATTTAAAGATATCAATCAAGAATTTGCAATATCAGAACTTACAGGGATCATCTATTCACAACTCTCATAATCATGGGGCAACTAAAATTAAAGCTAAGCTATAGAAAATAAAGTTTCAAAATAGTACCTGTGGTGCAACCACCCTACGTGGGAGAAGTTCTTCATGACGCCGGGCACAAAATTCCCAAGACAAAATCTAAAATCCATATGCATATAAACAGGTTATTTCAAGTTTCAACATACCCAACAAGTACTAATGCATGCACTAGAAATAATATTTCTATTAACCTTCAAATCTTGGGTGAATATGATCCGAAGCTGACCCTCGCGAACAACACGAAGTTGCTCATATACGCTCTCTTGAACTGCTTTTCCATACTCTAGCATCATTATTCCAGAAGGAAATCTCCATTCACGCGGCAAGTCCAAAAATAAAAGCTCATCGATAACGCCACTGCCAAATTTGATTTCATCAAGTCTAGGAAGTACTTCATAAGTGGCCTCTGTAAAATTTCCAGCAAAAATGAATTTAGTTAGGTATATCTCTACAGCAAGGAACTTGTAAGTATACCAGGTCATGATAATTAAATCAACATAATCTTTGAAGGTGAAGCTAGATAATTCTAGGAGATTAACAGGAAGTGTTGAGCAACTGTAACGAAAATGCTCCAAAAAAAGAGACTACAGAACATGTAATTAATCAAAGTGTACAGCTTAGTACTTGTTTTCTCTTTATAGCTGATAAGATGTCATAATTTTAAGATATCTTTTAGCTTTTATGAAGTCAAGAACCTATTTACAGTGCTCCTTAAAAAGTATTTCCAGAATCAAGTTAATAGCTTCAGAGTCAACCATTCACAAAAATTTCAACTATCATATTTTAGTGGTAACTGCTTGAAGCACAAAACCCAACAAGAAAAAGCTTCTAAATCTCTTACCGAATCCTCTTCCAGACTTAGAACCACAAATGTCACACTGCCATGCCTCCTGAAAAAGAAATAGGCAAATATAAATCCTTTGCATGTACATGCAATGCTAAATACAGTTCTTGCAAATTTGATGCATAATAACATAGAACACCCAGGATAGGTATATGAATCATTGAAACAGTAAAACATATTATTTGGGGTAGAGAATGGAAAATCAACTGGCATTACTGATCAGATAAAAGATAAGCACATAAGTACCAAATTATTATGAGATTCAACATTATATATAAAAAATTTATTTTCTTATGGTGCAAAAAATATCGAAAAAGAAAAACAATAACAGTACAGAAAAATTACCATAGCTGCCTGAAGGAAAACACCAAGTGCTTGATGTCCAACATTGTCATATAATGACAAGCACCATCTTTTCTTTGCCCGTGGTGAATAATATTCCGCCACAAATTTCCTCCAGTAGCCAATAGAGTTCTCCTGTAAAAATTAAGGAAAACAAAAAGGAAGATTATATTCATATATGAACAGCAGAAACTGCTTTATTGAATTTCAATTTGTTAAACTGGGACTACAATACATGTATTTACAAAAATAACTGACATATTCAACATAATTCAAGAGGGTCATACAAATGAATCACAGGAGGAAAGAAGATGATATATATAATACATAAAAGCACAGCTTACAGCTGGTCGTTGTCGCTGATGATACAGATATTGCATCAACCGCCGTGCACATATGCCTCCATCATAAGGGCGCTTCATAGCAGGTCCTGGCTGCATTGCTTGCTGTTGCATTTGTTGCCTCAACTGCATTTGTTGCTGTTGCTGCAAATGGGCCCTTTGCAATTGTGGCATAGATTGCAAAATTTGCTGCTGTTGCCTCAGTCTCTGCTGATGAAGCAAAGTTTGTAACTGTGGATTTCGGCCCTGCAAATGCATGGTGTCCTGTCTGTGAATCAGTTGTTTCAAAACTTGCTGCTGTAGAATTTCTTCCTGTTGGATGTCCAATCTAGGTTTCTTTTGTGCTTGGGATAGACTATTAGGGTCCTGTAGAAAGGTTCCAGGTGCTCGTGGCCCCAATGGAAGTGAAGCTTGTGCAGTTTGTGATGTAGGCAGGGACGTAGCACTTGTTGCTCCTTGTTGTTGCTGAGACTGCTGGACTTGTGCACTTGGGTCTTGATGATTGCCCTGCTGTACCACAGAGGACCCATCGACAACTGATGAGCCTGAAATGCTGATATTATTGGACGTAAAGGACATAGGAGACGCTGGTAAACGCATATATGACTCTGTATTAATGCTTGCACTTCTCTGCAAATGAGGACCTCCAGAAAGTGCTGAATTTGCATCTGTCACCAAAGAACTTGCCCCGACACTCGGTCCAGAATTTGCCACACTGTTCAAAACCGCATTATTTATGTCCCCAGAAACCGGACGCAAATTGGTACGCCCAGTTCCAGGAATGGAATTGGATGAGTTACCAAAAGATGATGTCAAGTGAGAATTAACAACAGCCTGTGACTGCCCATCCCCCTGGAAGAAAATTCCTGAACTAGAGGAAGATTGGGCTAACCCTCCAGCCACGCGAGAAGGTGCCATTGCAGGCACCGCTCCCTGGTGGCCAGAGTCTAAGTAGCTGTCCAGAGCCAGGCCTGACCAGTATTTTCAAAAATAAAATATACTCAATCCACCTAATATATATTAAGAACGTAAACCCATTCAAGACAGCCAAAAAAATAAAATTGCCCACAAATACAAATTTTTAACAGGGTAGAATCACAATTACCCCTCACTAGCCAAAGAGAAAAACAAAATCTGATTCCTTGTACAAACACAGTCACTGATCAAGGAGACTCATGTTTGGACCACATAGAGTGCAATATCTTGTGATCTGTTTGAGCTTTCAACAATTTGTTGTAGGGATCTAAAAAAAATGTCCAATACAACAAAACATATATTAGCATCAGCCGCAGAAAAACACATACTAACATTTTTTTAAAAAATAAATAAATGTCACACTTTTACATTTTCTCCAGAAACTAGAAAATCACAGCAAAAACACCGATAATAATAATCACCCAAAATTTCCCTCAATCAAAACCCTAATTCCTAGTCAAGCAAAAAGAAAACAACAAGACTAACTAAAAACACGGACCCCAAAAATTTACGCATTAAAATGCCCAAACACCTAAAATATCGCACAACTCCAACTAATCAAAGCTTAAACTAAAGCTAATCACACGCATTAAAAAATCAAAACTGTGTGAAACAGACTCAAATCGAAATCGATATTGCTCGACAAAAATATACATATATATATATATATATATACATATATATATTCCCTAATTAATCAACAGTTCAGCCTTAATTCAACACTTCTAATTACAACTTAAACTGGAAGATCAACAATTACTACATGAGATTAAAACAAAAAATTAATTAATTAATTAAAGTAATTATAATTTAACTTGAACATAATACTGAGCTTTTCAGGCATAAGAGATCGATCAAGAAATTACACGCAAAAAAATTTAAAAAAATGAAAATAAAAAGCTTAATTAATTAAAGAAATGAGGCTAATATAAGAAAAATTACTAACCTTGAAGTAGCGAGCTGGATAAAAGAAAATAATAAGAATAAAAAAAAAAAAAAAAAAAGCTCCGAATTTAGAAAATTAAAAATCAGTAAAAAGCAACGAAAAGAGAGAGAAAAAATGGGGTTCGAGGAGAGGCCGCTTTATATACCTAGCGGGAATTGCAGAGACGGAGTGACCGGCTGTCTCCGGTTAAACTTTCGACACTTGTCGATTTTTTTTTGCGTTACGTAGTCGGTGTAGGATCGCGCGGTGGCGACGCGAGCTTGTGTTTGACGTGGAGATATCCTATTGGTTTATCTGAAAGGTTTCCTATCATACAAGGGTTGGTCTATGAGGGAAAAAAATCGTCTGCAGTCAGTTTAATTCTTGCTAATGCAATGGTTCATTCACACGTCATTTAAATGTGGACAAATTTGGCAAGTTTTGAACATGTGTGGGTAGTATAGTCATTAAGAAATATATTTTTATGACGTGTAAAGTGCTGGATGGGGATACATTTTGCCTGTTGAAGATGTGGAAACAGAGCATCGTAGTTTGATGTTTACTTTACAGTCACACTTAAGGAATAGGGATATACTGGTCAGTTTATTTCTTTTCTGTATTTCGAATGAATATATTATATATATGGAATAAAGTTCGATTTGGCCCTCAAACTTTTCATGAAATATCAATTTGGACCAAAATGACTTTTTTCGACAAATCAGCTCAGAACTTGTACTCAATGGATATTTTTCATCAAGTTCACATTTTTCATCAAATTACCCCCTGAACTTTGTAATAAAGGTCAAATTACCCCTAAAAATTTCATTTGCACCCCTGTTGTATGAAATGTAAACAAAGATCACAATAAAAATTATAAATAACTCCCTAATAGTTTAATTAGTTAACAAATTAGTCTATACTTTCATAAAAACATTTAGTAAGAAAAATTAAAAATTTATTTTTAAAAAAATTCAAGCTCTTAATTTTTTTTATAGTATATTATACTATTAGACAAAATTATTTATTCACCAAAATTTTTTAATAATATTTGAAATATTAAAATTTATTTCATTTATTATATTATTAATTTGTATATTAATACATATAATTTTAAAATTATGTTTCAAAATTTTTTAAAATATTTCAATATTTATATGACATGTTAATATACATATTATTATTATAAATATTAAATTTATTTATTTAATCTTATTTTTTAAAATTATATATTATAGAATATAATATGATATTGTTTTACTACTATATAGGTATTAATGTACAAATTAATATTATAAGTAAATAAAATAACTTTTAATATTTCAAATTTATTAAAACATTATTAGAAAATAAATAAATTATCTAGTAATATAATATATTAAAATAAATTCAGACCTTAAATATGATTTTAAAAAATAAAATTTTAATTTGTTATTAAATGTGTTAACGGATATATGGACTAATTTGCTAACTAATTAAACTCTTAGGTGTCTCTTTGTAATTCTTATTATGATATTTGCTTACATCTCAGACCAAAGGGGTGTAATTGAAATTTTTAGAACTAATTTGATCTTTATTACAAAGTTTAGGGGGTAAATTGTCAAAAAAGAACAACTTTGAATTCTTCACGTATCTGAAAATGGATGTGTATTACACGCTCCAATTTCAGTAAAAAATTAGGCTAAAATAATCCATTAAGTGCAAGTTCTGGGCTGATTTGTCAAAAAAAAAAGTTATTTTGGGTCAAATTAATCTTTCGTAAAAAGTTCAAGGGCCAAATCGAACTTTATTTATATATATATATATATATATTGGTTCATTCTACACGGTAGCTTTATTTTTTACAGAATAATCAATAACTACCATTAAAATATGAAATATATTTTCATCTAACGGTGATAAAGATAAAATAAAATAAAATTAACTTAAAACTCAATAATCATAAAATTTTCCATATATTTTTATTCAAAAAGAAATGTGAAGAGAAAAACACCTTCAGGACAAGGTCAAAAAAATTTATGCAATTTCATAAAAACCAAAACCATGTTACTTTTTAAATTTAAATTTATATGGAAATGACGCTTGCACTGATTGATTTATGTTGAAATTTCAAAATCTTAAAATTTCATTATCAAATTTTTGAAGTATATATTAAGAATTTTTTTCAAAATTTACTGAAAGGGTAAGCATAATTCATCAGTGTGGTATCCCAACCCATAGATAATAGGCTATTTGTTTCCCTTTTCTCTAATTCTACTAATTAATAGTCATAATTTTATAAAATATTAACAAGCGATATTGTCCAAAAAAAATTTAAATTCATATTAATCTGACTGATTAAAAAATCAATTTCTTTAATACTGAATAAAACTTATTTATTTTAAATGTAATTTTCTTCATAAAGTGTGGTATAATTATAAATAAAATGGTGTCAAAAATGAACATCTCGCTAATTTAGTATGCACATTGACTAAATATATTCTCTTTTGGACTCTTTCATGTTTGACTGGTATAAAAATCATGCATTTAACAAATTTAAATAGAATAAAGTATTAAACCCTCTCACCAACTATATTTATCTTCTTCGTTTCTACATTGTTGCAGACATGGTGATGAATGGATTTTGGCCATTTTTTAGTCAAAATTCATCAAAATATCTATTTTTTTTTTTTTTACTTTTAATCTATAAATTAGTTATATTATAAAATTAGTCTCAACTTAGTCAGAGTTTATCCCTCATAAATAATAAATTGTTGATAGTTATAGTTTTTTATAGTTAAGTCCTCAGATCTAGTCACTGGAGTTATGAGTTGATAGATTTTGATGGTAAAAAGTCAGAAATGGTGGATGCTTTAAGAAAATAGTTTGATTCTGCTCCGATCAGCTCATTCGTCGCATCAGTATGATATCTCATACCAAAAAGGTTTCTTCTTGTATCCCCATAAAGGCTGTTTTAGTCTGTTTCTATGTATTTTATTTTATATATTTTTAAGAAAAAATATTTTTTGTTTATGTTTACAAGTTATTTTCAGTATTTATTGCATTGAAATTTGTAACTTTTATTTGGTGAAATAGAATTCCACCAAATTTGATAAAAAAAAAAGAAAAAGAATAAAGTATTATTATAATCATAGATATGAAATCCAAAGGCATCCTCGTTTATAATAAGGGTAAACTGTAAACCCAAAAGGTTTTTTTTAGCTTGTTTATTGTCCCATGAGGTCCTCTTTTACAATATTTATTTATTTTAATTTGCTCATGGTCTTTTAAATATCATACCAACATTGCTGATTATTGTAGACCATTAATTAAACATGGCAATAAGTTATATTAAAAGTGTTGTGTATTTTTGGTCCACATGCATTAGCACAAATCCTAATGATGGCATTTGCATTTCGGACAATCAATAGCAGCCGTTGGATTAATTCGTATACTTCTATATCCCGGGATGGCGTGGCCCGCGTTGGGGTGAGCAAAAAGATCGAAAACCGACTAACCGAACCAAATCGACTGGTTTGGTTTGATTTTATATAGGTTTAGTTTTAATTTTGACAATACATAACCGACTTATTTAGTTTGGTTTTTGATAATTCATAACCGATTAATTCGGTTCGGTTTAAGTTTTTAATTTGAAAAAGTGAAAATAACCGAACCAATCGACTTAAATATATATTTATTATAAAAATATTAATTAAAATATATTAATTAGAAAAAATTATACATAAATATTAAATTTATAAATAATTTTTTTAATTATATAATTAAATAATAAGCTTAAAAATTATAAAATAATAAATAAAATTTTTATTTTAAAAATAAAATTAATTAACTGAATAATCGACCAAACCAAACCAAATTAGTTTGGTTAATTTTGATTTTTTCTCTGATTCGATTCGATCACAATTATCTTTTGGTCAATTTTAATGGTTATTTGACCGAACCGACTGATGCTCAGCCCCCGTGGCCATATACAAAAATCATTCATTGAATCCACACTGACGATTAAATTCTAAGTCATGAGTTCTTTTTACGTAAAGTGTATAAATTATAATTTTTATGGCCCTTCACTTTTAGTCAAATAATTCTAGAATAAAAAAAAAATACATAATACTTAAATGAAAAAAAAACTCACATTTTTATTTATTAATCTAAATAAAACACCCATTTTAGCATTTATGTTATATGAATAAGCTTCTTAACTTATTAAATGATGTCAAAAGACTAATGGCACTATATATGTATTATTGGGTGATTCTTTTGTTGTATTATCAATTTTTTCCCCAAAACGATGGGGGAAAAAAATTGCATAATTTTTTACTTGCTACGACTAGATGAAACACTATTTGCATGTTCTAAAATTATTGAAACCTAGCAATTCAGCATTGACTTGTTGCATGAAAATGATGGTGTTTAATGATTATTGAAGAAGGTAATCTACTATATATGTTAATTGGAAATAGATTAAGCCTCATGTTCCCTGGGCTGTACTTGTTATCTATTGTCAACGTCACCTCCTCTTTTAACCCAATTCACCATGATACTAATGGAGTAATGGTCCTCTTAATTAAACCCAACAACCATTTCTTTGTGTTTAGCCGTTTCCATGAAAAAAATAAAAAGGGTTGATTACTTGGCTAATTGTTGACTTACCTTTATAAATTTATAAATTTACTTGCTAATTGTTGGGTTTAGTAGACTGTTTAGAGAGGTGTAAGTAGGGGTGCTAAAAATCAAACAGACACAATTCAGTTTGATTTGATTTTTCATGATTTTCGAATTTTCAATGTTGAACTGAATCAAACCAAAATTTAGTTCAGTTTGGTTTTGTATTTAAAAAATTCAGTTAACCAAATTAACCGAACTAATCGAAATCTTATTTTTTATTTTTATATTTTTTTAAAAATAGTTTAATAATTTAATATAAAAATACTAAAACATAAAATAAGTTAATATAAAAATATTAAAATAATTAATATTTCTAAAAATATCGGTTCAGTTTTTATAATGAAACTTTTAGTTCGGTCGATTCAATTCAATTTTCATAAATTTTGATTTAGTTAATTCAATTGGATAAAAAAAATGAGAAAATTACATAACTAGAGCCCTTTTAGAAGTCATTAACAGTAAATGCCCTTCCCATTTTTGTTATTTACGCGCGTGTCCCTTTCCTTTTCAAGTTTGCTTTTTTTTTGGCTTTCACTTTTGCATCTTTTTGTTTTGACTTGTTTGGCTGCGTTTTTTTTCCTCATCTTTGTTTTCTTCTCATCGTCTTCCCCACATTCTTCCCCACCTTCTACCCCACCTTTTTTCCACGTTCTTTTTCCACTTTCTTTTGTGCGGTTAATTGTTTTGGTAACATTGAACGGTTTTTTGGTTCTATTTAATTTGTTACTTCATTGTTAGTCGAATTAATACCTAATTTGAAGGAGAAAATCATATAGAGTTGCAACGGTAAATAAATCAGTGTGTACGAGTAGAAAGAATGGTAAAAAGAATGAAGGAGCTTCTGAAGCCATTCGTTCTCCTATAACAAAAAAAAAGGGATGTTCTCGTTTTCTTCTCCAATTGATAAGATGGTTTCTAGGAAGATTTTGAACATAGTTGATAATGGTTGTTATGATACATACCATTGGGGTAAAGATGTTTATGATTTCACCATGGAATCATTAAAGAAAAAATTGGTTGGGAAGGAAAAGAAGTTGCAATCAGGGTACTTTTATCGGTTGAATGGATTGCCTTATGCATTCCAGGTGTTGTTTTATGAATGTTGCCCCTTTGTTAGTAGTCATATTTGTAACTATAGTGGTGTGCATGTCCCTCGCCTTCTGAGTTGGAGTTGTAATGTGACTCAAAGTTTTAAGGCATTGGAGAAGCTCATTTTCAGGAAGTCTGCAAAGAAGGTAATTTTTTTTTGTTTTTAGTTTTATTATTATTTTTGTTTTACTGTTTTTAAATTTTTTTTTTTTTTAGTTGAAGATGAAGACTATTTCACCTACTGCTCTTGAGAGGGATAAATTGAAGTTGGATGGTTTTTTTGATAAGGGGAAAGGAAAGTCTTATGATATTGATGATGTTGAAGATTCATCTAATGATGAATTTGTTGTGAAGGGTGCCAAGACTTCTTTAGGTGGTGAACATAAGAGGTTTTATATCGATGAGTTAAAAAATGTTATTGAAAAGCAAGAGTTTTTGTCTGAAGAATTCAAAGAGGTGAAGGGACAATTGAAAGAGTTCAAAGAAAGTATTGATTCTAATTTTGTCAGTATGTTTGGGTGTTTGAAGTTGCTGTTTGAGCAATTAGGAATTATTGGTTTTAAGTTTCCTGGTTCTGAGGTGTATTTTTTATATTTTTATATTTGTATATTATATGTATAATATACTAAAAATATACTTAACATATACATTTTTTTACAGACTGAGGATGTAGGTGAAGAAGATGTTGTTGCTGAGGAAGAAAAAGAATTTGAAGGAGATGGTGTTGAGGTATGTTTTATTTTTTTTATTACTATTATTATTTTTTTCATAATATACTGTATTAAAACATGATATATTTTTATCTTTTGAACAGGCTGAAGATGTATTTGAAAAAGATGAAAATTTGAATGAAAAAAGTGTAGAGGAAGAAGATTCTGAAGGTAATTTAGAATTTGTTATGAAGAGAAGAGATAGTGTTGAGGTATATTTTTTATGTCTATATACATGTGATGTATGTTGATTATTTTAGTTTCATATACTGAAAATATTCAGAATATATCCGGAAAGTATACTGATTTTTCTATATGAATGTGATGTACGTTTAATATTTAAGTTGCATATACATAAAATATTCAGAACATATTCAGATAATATACTGAATTTCTATATGCATTTGAAATATGTTGAATATTTGAGTTTCATATACAGAAAATATACTGATTTTGTAGACACATGTTGTAATGCCCTCACCAAAACTTCTCCATTTACACACATAATTAAGGATTTAATGATATTAAAGGTATTACTTAACAATTACACCACAATATTATAGTTATAAAACTTAATAGAGCTCGAGTTCATCCTTATATTACATAAAAAATTTAATATCAATTTCTTTGTCGGCAATGTCCACTGCACTGACCTCTCTCCGTTACTGGCTGAGCTGACACTAAGCACCTACACTGAAATTTTTTAAAACAAAGCGAGTGTGAGTAATTTCAAAAGGAAATTACCCAGTGAATGGATAATAAAAATATATTTAAAACTTTATTAAAAGAAGATCAGTAAAGAGTATTTCTCTATTATCAAATAATAAATATGCTTATCATTAAATAAGCACACTTAGATCATACTTTTAAAGTTATATTCTATTTATATAAATCACCGGACCCGATACCTCTTCTTTAGATCGTCGAGGTCCTAACAAAA
>CATIWO010070634.1:0-15319 GCA_949673435.1 Macaranga tanarius | reverse complement strand
TGATTAAACCCCTAAGCATGAGATACTATAAAAGACAGAGATCTTCTAAATGATATAAATTTTTAGCGGTCTAGCAACAGTCATTTCTATGCATCAGAGGTAAGGGTGTGCATCGGTCGGTTTCGGTCAAAGAACCACCAAAACTGACCTAGGAATACTTCTGACCGAAACTGAAATCGAACCGAACCAGAGAGAAACCAAAATTAACCGAACCGACTCAGTTCGGTCGATTAACCAATTTTTTTTTAAATAAAATTTTTATTTAATATTTATAATTTTTTTAAGCTTATTCTTTAATTATGTAACTAAAAAAATATATTTATTTATAATTTTAATATTTATATATAATTTTTTCTAATTAATATATTTAATTTAATATTTTTATAATAAATATATATATAAGTCGGTCGGTTCGGTTATTTTTGGTTTTTCAATTTGAAAACCAAAATTGAACCGAACCAGTCGGTTATATATTTTTAAAAACCAAAACCAAACCGAACCTAAATATAACCGACTGAACCGAACTTAAATATAACAGACCGAACCGAATCTAAATATAACCGGTCGGTTCGGTTCGGTTTTTTTTGCTCAGCTCTAATCAGAGGTATGTTATGGAGTTGCTTGCCAACATGTCATATTTTGCATAAAAAATTTTGATCTCCATCCAATTTTATCAGAGTTGTAATCGAGTACCTGACTATAGTTAGCATTCCTAGTCCAAGTTGCGGTTTTACATATTTTGAAACAAATTCTATTTGTTCTGATACAAATAGAAGATCAATACGGAGTGGCATCCATAACAACATTGATGCAAGTTAAACAATACATCAAGACAGTATTATATATCAAATTAAAAGCATTGAAGTAATCATAAGGGGACAGCTTGTAATTGAAAGCTTGAATTTATTATATTGTCGTAAAGAGAAAACAGAGCATACTTAGAAATTAAAAACATAACAAGTAACATATATATAACTTGATCACATGCCAACTCCAAATTTTATTCAGTGATGACCACCACGAAGACGGAGCACAAGGTGAAGGGTGGACTCCTTCTGGATGTTATAATCAGCAAGAGTCCTTCCATCCTCAAGCTGCTTCCCAGCGAAGATCAGCCTTTGCTGGTCTGGAGGAATCCCCTCCTTGTCTTGAATCTTTGCCTTCACATTATCTATCGTATCAGAGCTCTCCACCTCAAGGGTGATGGTCTTCCCCGTCAAGGTCTTCACAAAAATTTGCATCCCACCGCGAAGCCTGAGAACCAAGTGAAGGGTACTCTCCTTCTGGATGTTGTAATCAGCGAGTGTCCTGCCATCCTCGAGCTGCTTCCCGGCGAAGATCAATCGCTGCTGGTCAGGTGGGATACCTTCTTTATCTTGAATCTTGGCTTTGACGTTGTCAATTGTATCAGAGCTTTCAACTTCCAGGGTTATGGTTTTCCCTGTGAGAGTCTTGACAAAGATCTGCATACCTCCTCTCAATCTAAGAACCAGATGAAGGGTTGATTCCTTCTGGATATTGTAATCAGCAAGGGTCCTTCCATCTTCAAGCTGTTTCCCTGCAAAGATTAGACGCTGTTGGTCGGGAGGGATGCCTTCCTTATCTTGAATCTTGGCCTTAACGTTGTCGATTGTATCAGAGCTCTCGACCTCGAGAGTTATGGTCTTGCCAGTGAGGGTCTTGACGAAGATCTGCATATTGAAATATATAATTGAACAGCAGAGGGATTGGAATTCTTAGAAAAAGCTTTTGAGAGGAAAAGATTTTGATTATGATTGTGGTGAAGAAGAAGATGAGGAGAGGTGGGTTTATATAGAGAAGATGTAGCCGACACAATGGAATGGCGTGCAAGGAGTGGGAATTCTCTATCGAAGGAAAGAACCCAGAAAAAGCTTTCTGGATTATTCTGGATTTTTTATTGTTTGACTTTTGATTATTTTCAATGAAGTTTCTCAATATAAAAAAATTACTCATAGTAGAAGAAATATAATTAATTTTAGCTAATGATATTATTTTTATATTCATATGAATACATAAAAGTTTTAGTATTTGAATCTATTATTTATACAATTATAGTTATTAAACTTGTAATTACAAATGATATATATATATATATATATTGTGTATGTATATAATTTATGCTCAAAAAATATATATATAATTTATGATTATATATGCTTTTAAATTATGAGTTCAAAAAACAAATATCTTGTTTTCTTGTTGTACATGCTTTAAATATCTTAATTTCATAAAATAAATTTAAATGTATATTAAAAATTATAAATTGATTATATGAAAAGTTAAATATATAGTAAGATAATAAAATTAAATTGTGAATTTTAAAATTAACAAATCATTTTACGAGTGTTGGTATTATTATTATTATGCAAAATTAAAGTTAATCTAATTAAACATTTTAATTAAATAAAAAATATAATTTCAATTAAATTAAAATTAAAATTAGAATTTTATTTAATTTTCATTAGAAAATATTAAATTATATAATTTTATGTAAAGTATAATCATAATTAAATAATAAACATATAACTAATTTAATTTTAATTATTTTTATTAAATAGTAGAATAAAAGTTGACTCTATCAAATTAAAACAGGAAATATAAATTAAATTAAATTAGTTTAAAGTAAAATAGAAATTAGTCTAATTAAAGGAGAAAATATAATTTAAACATAATTATAATTAAATTTTCATTTTAACTAATTTAATTTTAATTAACAAATGAATTGTATAATAGGCGAAGACTTTTTATGAAGCGAATGGAACCATGCTTATAGGATATAAGTACTATATTTGGATGAAAGAATTTTTATTAAAAAAAAAAATTAATTAGGCTCCGTTCTTTTCATGAAAATATGTCTGAAAATATTTTTTTGGATGAAAGAATTTTTATTAAAAAAAAATTATTTAGGCTCCGTTTGTTTCAAAAAAAATATTTTGTTTCTAAAAAATATTTTTTAGAAAAAATATTTTTTAAAAAAATATTTTATTTTTTTTATGTTTGGCTACAATACTAGACAAATAGTTAAAATATATTTTTGGTATTTGGTCTGTAATAAATTTTTTTCCTAAATTATACAATATTATATAGAAATGGTAATATTACATTTAATTTTTTTCTCTTTCTATATTTGATAGGTATTTAAGTCTTGAAAAATAACTTTTCGTTTAGAATGAGAAGTTATTTTTCCATATTTTTAAGTTATTTTCCATTTACTAGTAACTTATTTTCCTCTGACTTAATTTTTTTGGTAACCCAAATATTAAAAAATAAAGAAAAATATTTTCAAGAAAAATATTTTCCGCAAACAAACGGAGCCTCACTAAAATTTTATCTTTTAGAAAAAAAAAATAAGAACAATTTTATCAAAAACTTATTTTAGAAAGAATTTTTACTACAAATTTTTATATTTAGAGAGAAGAATTTTAAGAATTTATATTTAGAAAGAAAAATAAGATCAATTTTTTCAAATATATTTTTCACAATATAAAATTAAATTTGAATTCTAGAAATAAAATTTTAAAATAATAATCTATTATTTGTTCATTTATTTCTCAAACATTCAGTAAGGACGAGTCCATGGAGCACTACAACCATAAATGATCCTATAGGATTTTTTTCAAATGATCATATGGTTTATACACAGCTAGAATTTGGTAAATTTACAGCTTGTAAATAACAACTAAACTTTTGTTTATTAAAATAAAAAAGAATACAGCTGAACTGAGGATAAAGTACTTAGGTGCAATGAGTCTTCAATCCATTGCCAATCCAGAGCATACAATCTGTCCAAATACTATTTACATCGTATTCCCACTACATCAATAAAATCTAATTACCACCACTGAACAATTCTGCATCACAATTAAATATTATTCGATTTACAACACATATGTAACTGTAGCTAAAACACAGCTTTACAGACACACTCACACTCACTGCTACTATGTACAGGTGTGTAGTATTATTAACCTAAGCTCTTACCTGAAGAACACAAATACGTCACATGTTATCAGCCAAATTTACATACCATGGGCCATGAACCGCAATTGAGACGGTGGCTGCCACCACTAAAACTTCTGCAGTTTCCACCACTCTTTCAGTCAGCATGACACCCCCAATTTGCCGTAGTGCCATTTCCGCTAGTTTTCTTCCTCGAGACCCGCTGCCACCTAACACAATTCCTCTTGCAGCTAGATAGACAGCTTTGGAGACCTTTTCAAAAACAGGGTCTCCGGCCTGCAAGCTCTTTGCTAGCATATTAGCCATAACTAATCGCCTCAACTGCAGTTTCTCAGGATCTACTGTGTTGTCACCATCTTGTGAGCACCTATTAATTACATCCACTATTTCTTCAATGCCCACATCATCTGAATGGTCTAAGACCTCCAACAATTGCTGGGCTAACTTTGATAATATGCTCTCCAGGTCTGCACTGCTTGCTACCACACTCTCCATCAAGAGGGTTTGCCGGCAGACAAGAAGGCTGCACATTCAATTAAGATAGTTAATAACCTTGTGGCAAACTTTAAGAGAAAACAATGAACGGACTAAATTCTTTGACTACTGTAAGATGATTTCAACCAGAAGCTGTAAGGAGAGAAGGTTTTCTACTTGCCTGGTAGATATTACTATGATTTTTTGCATTTGTGCCTGGGCAGCCCTCAACCGAGGCAGGTTAAGCATGAAGGTTTCAGGCAAAGTTTCTTGTGTCAGACCAGCAACTCCACTAACTAACTTCAACAGTCCAAGCCTTAACAACAAATCAACTTTTTCACCACTGCATTCTGGTTGTGGTTTTTGACCACCTGATCAAAAACATGAACTAAGTCAGCATCCTGCAATTTACATGCCTGATATCGGCAAGATTTTTCTTTTTCTAATTTGCAACCTTTTCTTTTGTCAAATATTAATTTTCAAAATCCATACCTGTGGTACTTGAAGCAGATGATGTAGAACCATTTGTTTTGAGTACAAAGTTTCCACCGGTTCTAAGGGCGCTGGAAGGAAGTAACACTGGAGATGAATTCTCATGGCCCATCAAAACGGAGAGACAATTGGTATGCTCTTCCCATTCCTGGTCTTTGCAATTTCTCACAGATGAAAGCCAAAGCAAGGTCTTTGTTAGAGATGTACAGGAATCAAAGTGAGATCCATAATGATTGGTGAATGCTTTTCTAAGGTAGTCCAAACCAGCAGGTCCCTTCAACAAAGGCTCCATCAATCTTATACGTGCTTTGCTTATCTCTTGCTTCAAATCCTAATATTTGGGTAAATCAAAATTCAGTCAACTTCCAAAAGCTTACAAGTTGGGTAGAACAGAAACTGGTGACAAATATGACAAACGGGAGGCTCAGAGGGACAGACGAAAACAAACAAGCATGGAAACAAACAAAACAACAGGGGCACACACAATGGAACCAATATGCACCTAAAAATATTTTTAAAAAATCATAAAAAAACAAAACTGCTCTGACGAGATTCAAGTTCATGCATCAGTTTATAAATATGCAAAAAGCATGAGAAAATTGCATGAATATATACCTGAATCTGCTCTAGTACAAAGCGCAGACCCTTGATCATTGCAATAGCCTGTGAACACTTTGACTCATCCCCAGTTTGACACATCTTAGCCAACTCTTGCAGTAATTCCTGATGTTTGACTTTCAATTCATCCTCCTGGGCCGGTGAGGAGAGCTTTTGCAGGGTACCCAATGCAAAATCAAGAACCTTTCCAAGATAATCAGTGTCCAGAGTACCCAACTTTAGCACCTGACAAGAGACCCAAAGTTAGACTTGCATGAAAACGTACGCCCAGCAGAAATTGAAAATAACAGAAAAAGTCCCACCTCGGAGAGAATCTCTAAATCAATAGCTTCCGCAATCTCTTGTTTCCAGCTTTCTGGAGCCATCTCAGTAATTCCGTCTCTCACCTCCCTCACAAGCTCAACAACCCGGTCATAACTGGGTTTATCCTGCTTGATGGATTCCATAATAGCATCCCAAAAAGCCTCTTGCATAGTTTTTCTTATCTTTGCCTGAAAGAAACAAGGTTATTCAGTTTCTAAGATCCAATATGCCTTGAAACAAAAAAGACAAAAGGCACGTAAAAAAAAAAAAGGAAATTTTCAATTTTTTATCCA
The DNA here is from genome assembly GCA_949673435.1 of Macaranga tanarius. Taxonomy (NCBI): domain Eukaryota; kingdom Viridiplantae; phylum Streptophyta; class Magnoliopsida; order Malpighiales; family Euphorbiaceae; genus Macaranga; species Macaranga tanarius. Next base: position 9,158 of record CATIWO010070634.1, on the reverse strand, counting down.
GCACCATACTGGTTATTTCTTTGATTAATGATAATAATTGCGAGAGTGCACTGACCGTGATACTGTTCTTTTCATCAGCATTGAATCTATCGACAAAGCCACCATGCTGCTCATGGAGAAATTCATTTATGATCAATTCATTCTCTGTTATCAACTTTTCATTAGAAGAACCCTTTGGAACATCAAAATGGCTGCTGATAGTTGCAGGAGTACTCGATCCTCTGGGTAGCGAAGCAACATCGTCTCTAAACAAGGAGCGCACTACACGGCTTGGCCTCTCAACACCCTCGATCATATCATTTCTGTCACTCAAGCTATCGACAGGTGGTGGACCAGCTGAGGAGCTAGATGTGCTGGGAGAGAGGATGTGTCCAATTGGTGACACTATTGGACTTCCATTTTTCTTTGCCTGAAAGTACTTGGATCGTGTTTCTGATAAAGCACATTCCATGCGCTCAATCCCCGCATCTCCACTCAGGTATTGTATCTTTTCCCTCAAAAGCTTTTGATCTTCTGTAACCTGCAATAGAACACATAGAATATACATATTATCTCAAAAAGAATTAATACACAACATAGAAAATAAAAGCTAAGAAATCATCCAATTCATTTATATGATACATAAGGTACCTGTTTCTGAATGGCTTTCATATCATGACTAAGAGCATCACTATCCCCTTCAGGAGTCAGCTTGCATTTTTGAATCATAGAGAGCTCAAGTTGGCAAGCAGCTCTCACCAGGTCCTCTTCCAATGATTGAGCATCCTTGACCTTCCACACCACAAAGGAATTTAAGTAGGTGCACCATGCTCTATCAAAATTTACAAGCTGAGACCTGAAGGTGCAACGTTTTGGTGGCATGGAGTCGGATTCCTCATCTGAACTCTGTATTGGGCCATCTAGTATAATCCTCATCAACAGTTCAAACTGTTCAATAAAATCTTGTGCAGACTTGGACAGAGCAATCTCACGGTCTCCGTGACCACTGAAAACAGCATCGGGATGACCCAAAATCATGTATGCACAAAGAACTATCCTCACTGGATACCTCAACAATTTAGCTGGACTTCTAGCTGCTTCCCTGACAGCCCCCACTTTCTTTGCTTCTCTACTCCTCACAGAAGTCCTAGGGGTAGTCCTTTTCTTAGGGGTGGCTACTCTTTTCAAAAGGTGATCAATGTTATCCAATCTGGCTGACTGATTGCTACCAACAACAGTGAATGCTCGAAAGCGGCTTTCAAGTCGATCAAGTAGAGCTTTGACAGTCTGCAGAGTAGCAGCAGATTCAATCAGACGAGCAAGCTGCTCAAATGGCATTGACTTGACAGAACTCTCATTTATTTTCAAGGCATCATAGTCCTTCGCCAAGTCTAATGTAGTTCTCCTTGACTGAAGGAACTGCTTCCAGCACCTATTACATAGGATAGGACCAGCATATATTTTCAAATGAATAATTATCTCTTCAAATAGTTGAACATTCAAACAGTAAAAACACCATTGAAATTATTATAATCCTGAAAAACTAAAAAAAGTATCCTTAGAAGAGCAAAACAAATGAAAATGCAACAAAGTAAATGACTTGGAAGGTAATGAAGCTTTAGAGAATGGTAAAGCAGATTATATACCTTGCTAATTTTTTAGAAAGGAGATCAGCCTGCTTGTGCAGCATTCGATTCCAATTGACTTGAACGGGATTATGCTGCCTTCCTCTCTGCCTCAAATATTCTGCCCTTTGCCTCTTTGCCTAATTTGTCATATTTTTAATTAAAAAAAATTGAATAAAACAAAAACATTAAGAAAAAATGCTATCAATTGTCACATGAACATATAAGAACAAAGTTGTCAAAATGTGAGACATTCATACCCTTTGCAATCGATTTTCCAACTGATCCCTCAATTTGCGAGACTCTACCTCACGTTGGTAAGAGACATAGTTAGCCACTCGCCTGACTTGCGACACCCTAGCACAAGCCTTCTTCTTTTCTGCTTCCAGAAATCCCAATCGCTTCCTCTCAGCAGCTGCACGTTTTTGATGAATTGCAGCATGTACACGCTCCCTGTACTTGCTCTCCCGAGCCATTCGCCGCAATAGTGACTGGGACCTCCTCTCCTTGAGGGTAGCCCTTCTTTGTCTATTAGCCTTCAGGATAAGCATTCTATTTGCTTCAGCTTGCTGAACCCGCAATTCTACTTTGGTACCAAGCCTCTCACTTTCTCTCTTAAATCGCATTTCTACCCCAATTTTAGCTGCTTGACGCAACTCATCCAACTTAGCTAGGCGCTTCTGAGCCTTTTCCAAAATGCTCAACCTGTCATTTCATAGTGATCTTAAATTTATAGGTCATGTAGTAATTTAAAAATATACAACATACTTCTCCATTATTCACTCCAAAAAAATAAAAATAAAAATAAAATAAATAAACTTGCATCGCAATATTACCATAAAAAGTAAAAAAGTAAAATGGGTAACAGAAAAAGTAAAAGGTGAATGGTTCAAGGCAAAAGAAAAAATTCAGCATGCTCTGCGAGGAGAGATTTGCGGTTGCAAGAACAGCTGTAAGTATTACTATTTACCATTCCACAAGGTTAAATCAAAGGTTAAAAAATTAAGGAAAACATATAAAGATCCCACATTGCAAAAATGACAAATATACAGCTAAGACAGAAACAGGTTTTTTTGTTTTTAAAAAAGGGCAAATAGCAATGATAGAAGCACAGAGAAAGCAAATCGCAAGTAATACCCCAGCAAACACCATCATAATCAGTCAGCAAAATCATGATCAACTCAACCCAATAAAATCTGTACATTAGCTAGTGACTGTAATTATGATATGGTGGGGACACTTCATAATCACATTGATATAATCTTTTGAACAGCCAGAACACTTCATTCAATTACAGAAACCATTTGTTTAAACAGCAGTATTTATTAAGAGCCTAATCAGTAATCAGTACTAAATGCATGGTCCATCAAACCAAAACAACTTGGTCTACCATGGACACGGATCACAACATTTAAAAAAAAAAAAAAAGGAAAGAAAGAAAGAAAACTTTACCTTTTCTGCTCTGCAGCTTGAAGCTTGGCTTCCAGACGCTGGCCAAGATCTTCTTCATGCGAGGAAGAAGACCTTGAAGGGCTTCTAGGCTTTGGTCTTGCCTTGCTTGACAATGTCTCATAGAATTGCTGCACAGTAAGCAAAAACATATTCAAAGCTAAGTTCAATCAAATGGTATATTCTAAATTCTAATTTTGTTTCTTTGAACAAAACATTCTCAAACAGAACATCACCAAAAACAAAATTTGCAAAAGAAAGTTACCATCTTTAAAAATTAAAATTAAACAAAGATTAAAAAAAACAAGTAAAAAGAGCAGCGCATGACCAAGAATTAATTTTTTTAAAAAAATAATAACTTTAACCACGATTTCTTCCTTCCTTTTTTTTACTCAAAAAACTTTTTCTTTTCAAAAAAAAAAAACAAACAGTAGAAGCAGAACCCCTTACCTAACACAAAGAATATTAAATTTAATTTAAAGTCAAGAAACACAAACCACTAAAAAAATAAAAAGAAAGTGGATAAAGAAATCATCTTTGAATTGGAACTAAACCAAAAGAGGACATTTGTAAAAATCTTTAATTCTACAATTCTCACAAAACCAAAACCAATCAAAAATAGAAAACTCTCAAATTCAAGAAACCAAAAAAGTTCCAAGAAAACTTCACACTTAAGACAAGAATTCCTCTTCCTTCTAATTTTTTCCAATCTTTCTTGGACACCCAGAATTCAACAAGAAAAAAATAATAATTTCACAACACAAAAAATAATCTTTTAAAGACTCAATTGAATAAATATATATCTATATATAGTCTCACTTAACTAAGAAAATAGTTAATTACAAAAGCTGTTCTTGATATTATTTTTTTGGATTTTTTTAATTAAAAAAATGCAATCTTTCTCTTCCTCCAAGAATTTGACACCAAGAAACAAACAAGCGCACTGCAGTTAAAGAATTAATTACAGAAGTAAAATTTTTATTATTATTATTATTATTAATGAGTAACCTGTCTACGGAGATCGGCAAGTCTAAGTTTAGCTTCAATTTCTTCAACAGTAGATGGAGACTTATTATTAGCAGCTTCTTCTAACAGCCTTTTACGGAGTCTTTTAGGCAATTTCGCTGGAGGAGAAGGAGAAGAATTAAACGACACCGTATCATCACTCAATAATACAACATCAATCGCCACAGCCGCCGCCGCCGCTCCTCCTATTCTCTCCGTCTCCGGCGACGATGATTCTACTCCTCCGGCAGCCATAATCCAAAAATCAACAACAATCAATCAATGAAACAATCACACGTCTCTCTTATATCAAGAAATCAGTAATTAAGAAGTGAATCTACACAGAGATGTTTGATTTTGGATTTTTAAATTAAAAACGAAAGCTTTTTTTTTTTGTGATTTTTTTGAATTTGAAGAAAATTTTGAACAGAGAAAAAGAGAGTGTTTGCTTGTACATATATATAACATAAAAAAGGGAAAGATCGCGTCTGCTCTGCTTTTGCTTCTTCTTGTTATTGAAGAATAAAAAGTTCGGTTTGGATTGGCTCTTTTCTCTTCAATTAATTACAATTTGCCCCTTGAGCTTTTATTTTAAAATATTTTAATTCTAATTTTTTTCAAATATAACTAAGTTAACCCTTTTAAAAAGCAACATTTAAAAAATTTTCACTAATAATTTCAAGTACAATTTAAATTTGTAATAATTTCACTTGTGAAAATTATAAAGGTTTTGAATTTAAATTTCCACAATTATCATTGTGAAATTTTATCACTTTAATGGTGAGTAATAAAAAAAAAAAATGACTACTCCTATTGTATACCTCATTGACCATCAAACATTCACTAGATTTAAAAAAATTAGAAATAATTGCTTTTATATGGATATGGCTGAGATTTTTGCTATAATTTATAGGTTGCAGTCGGCGCTGAAAAATAGTTTGAATCGTATTATTTGTGAATGAGATTTTCTTCTAGTAGTTTCTTGATTGTAGAGTATAAATTTAGAACGGTGTGTTTATGATCTTATAACTTTCATTCTTTTCCTATTTCTCATGTTAGTTGAAATTTTAATACTGGAGCACATCAGGTAGCTGAGTATGTTTTGCATTCTCAAGCCCTCAGTTAGTTATACTTTTATGAAAGTTATTTCCTTCAACTAAAAAGAAAATAAATATTTTCTACTCTCATCTCATCCTTTTTCAAATTAACCAATAAAAATAATAAAATATCCTAAATAGCCAATAAATTCTAACCGCATAGGACATACCTTCTATAATGATTGCACATATTTTAATTTTCTCTTCTTCTAAATTTGTACTAAATAAAAATTATATTCAAAATGTGATAACCTTACATTAAAATATAAATTATATTACGAATGTAAGGATTAAGGAATTGTGCAGGTAAAATGTTGAAATATAAAATATAATTTAATATTTTATAATTTTAGGATCTAAATATGTAGTTATTAATGGTTTATTTTGTTATCAAAAAACTTTGGTGATTAATTTTGATAACTTGTGTATGAATGATTCAAATGTATTTGAGGGAAAACTTAAGGGTTTCTTCTGTAATTAACTATTTTTCTTGGGTGGAACTAGGTTTTTTTTGTTGTTTTTTCTTGAATTTAAATAATTAATTATGGAGTAATAAAGGCGTGTATTTTGTGTGTATGTGCCACGTCAGTATCTCAACGGTAATAAATTATGAAGAATTAATGAGTTTTGGATATTACCTGCTACTTTTATTTGTCCCGTTTGGACCGGATCGCCCCCATCGCCATGCCTTATTTGACTGTATTGCCCTTACAATTCTCATTTTCTTTCTTTTTTTTTTTTTTTTTTAATTTGGCTAAGATTCAACTAGAGCTCACTGTAATATGTATTGTATATTATAATATTAATTTTAAATATAACTAGTTACAAATTCGCACAATGTACAAATTATAAAATAAAATAATTAAATAAATAATTTTAATAGTACAAATAAAATATATTACATTAATTTTATTTTTAGTTATAATAAGATTAATTTTGAGAATTATTAGGTAAGTATTGGGATACATTTAATTAAAAAATAAATAACTATTATAAATTTTTTTATTTTTGTTAATTTTTTTAAAATAAAATTCTTAATGGTTTGAGAAAAATGTTTGAATGAGGTGAGGTAGAAAAATAAATAGTATATAAATACACTTTAAATTTGAGCAATATTAGGATATGAACGATGGTATTTTAGTTTTAAAAAATACTATATAACTACAATATTAATATATTATTTTTTGAATTTTAAAAAAATTAGAGTTTTAATAATTTTACACATTAAAATATGGAGATAGACACTTATTTAAAATTGAATTTAATAATTTTGAAATTTAACATTTAAATATTATAAAAATATGCCTTTGGCATAACTTTTTTTTAGTTACAACAGAAATTTTAGCATAACGTTAATTTTTTATTACTTTCAATTTTGCTTCAATTTATAAAATTTTTCCATCGTCAAAATATAAATTTAAGTGTGTAATGAATTGCATATGAAAAAAATTTTCTTATCTATTATAAATATATTTCATTCAATTAATACATAAGTGGCAAGTTTTTTTAATCATCTTAATATTTATCGCTCATCAAATACTTAAATGTAAAATATTAAAAATATGTATCGTTCATTTAAAAATTGAGTGCAATGCATCTTATACAAAATAAGATATTGTTTTATATTAATTATTGGATTAATGTCATCAAGTTTTCTATGTAAGGGTAAGTATATGCATAATGCATATTTTTCATCTTAATTAATTATAATGTGAAAGAAGGAAGATATTATTGTTATATGTTCATCTTGTATCTTAAAAGTCCTTGTTAATTGCTTTCATGGGATTAGGAACCACCAACTATTTTAGGGCATATTTTTCTATTATTGTGCACAAGCTTTTTCCTTTGAAAGATGAATAGGTAAATTTGTATTCTAGGATGGTGGTGAATGGTGACTTCCCTTTTATTTCAATATAGCCATTGTTGGATGATCGGACAATATCACAAAATTTTATTTAAACATATTTAAATTTAGCTTAATGGAGACCCTATTTTGCAATTGAATTCAATTTATATTTTGCATTTTGCAAATACAATTAGAGTTAGTAGTGTATATACAAGTCTTCTTATCTACCTATTTAAAACAACTCACTATTTCTTCTATTGTTTTAAATTAAAATTGATCTTCAAAAGTTTTTTTTTTTTTTTTTTGAGAAAAGTTGGTGTTAAATTCTGCACTTCAATTCAAAACTGTCGAAAATTTTACCAAATAATTTTATTACATTTATCTTTTCAAAGTTGAAACTTGTAAGTTACATATAATTGTTTTTTTATTATTATATATATTGCCTTTCCATCATATACTCTCCCGACTCAAGTTTTTCATTTGTCATTATTTTTTAATTTGGTATAGTAATAATATTTATAAAATTTAGAATGTTATGTTTCTTTTCTAATTAAAGATATTTTTTTGATTCAATACATATTAGAGTCTCTATATTTTACTCAAGTATGAAAGGAACATATATCCTTCCACTATAATCTACATCCATATATAACATTCTATAAGTTTTTAATACTTAGATTCTCAAATTAAGTATGCATTTTAATAGAAAATGGCTTAAGTCATGGGGTGCCCAACATGGACTAGTCATGTTTGATGCCCACCTTAATCATTGCCATCAACAATCTTTTTAAAAGCAAATATCTAATCAAATTAAAAGTAAATATCTAATCAAATTAAAAAGATAAACCAAGACATCAAATGAAGAAAGTTTTTATGACAAATAATTATCCCACTCTTTTTCATATCCTCTTTCATATATATTATTCAAATAGAAGTTTAATACACAAAAGCTTAATTAGTCAAATGATTTCATGAATACTTTTTCTAGGGAAGTTCATGAATATTTGAGATGGGATGTATCATCCCACTCCTTCCCCACTTGTTGTATAAATTATTTGAGTCAAACTTTCATTTGCGTTTCCTATTTAGCTTCTTTTGCTTTTTCATCTACTTGCTTTCTCTTTAATTTTTCTATTTTGATAAGAAATCGAATGCAACTCGCCTTTGTATATGCATTTATAGGATTGCATATGCCTAAAATGAAATTTGCAATACATTTGTCATTTTTTTAAAATTATTTTATTTTAATTTTATGCTTAATTAATTGAAACTAGAATTTAAACTCAAAATTTTATAGTTGTATTAATAAATCAAAATTCATTAACATACAGACTTTTTGAATTTGACATGTTTTATCTGTTTATCCTTTTAATTTATAAATTAACCATTTTAATACTTCAACTTAAAACATTACTTATAAATATTTTTATCTAATTTAAATATATAAAAAATTATTTAGAAACTTTAAATAATATAAAAAGTGTCAATAAATTTTATTTTTAACACATTCAAGTATTTAAAATAGTTAATTTATAAGTTAAAATAATAAATTGATAAAAAAGAAAAAAGTATAGAAGATTACAGATATACTAGATTTTCATTTATTTGATTTTGGAAAGAATTTGTATATGTAAAACCACTCATGCTTTTTCATTTACATAGCATAAATTTCAACGTTTAAATTATTGTAATTGCATACATTGATCCTCTCTTTCAACACTCTAACAAAGAACGAGGGAAAAAATTCCAAGAGAAGTTTAAAAGATAAATTTCAATAACTTGAACATTTAAGTGCTAAGTTACTCTTATTATGCTAATTAAACAAGCCCCATGTAGGGGTGTGCAAAAGTCGGTTCGGTTCGGTTTTGTTCAAAAATCATTAAAACCGAATTAAACCGAACCTATATCGGTTCGGTGTAAAAAATTCTTAAAACCGAATTGAACCGAACCGAACATTTTCGGTTCGGTTCGGTTCGGTTATTTTTTCTTTTTTTAATACTCTTTTCACTTTTTAAATTTAAAGTTATTTTATTTATGTAATTTTACAATATTCTAATAAGATTTATAAGATATATTAATGTTAATTTTTTATACTTATTTTATTTATTTATTTTTCAAAAAAACAAATGAACCGATTCTCTAAAATATATTTAAATA
>CATIWO010070632.1:0-13508 GCA_949673435.1 Macaranga tanarius | reverse complement strand
TTATCAATTTTAATAGCTATTAAATTTATTTAAATTAATTATAATAATTAATTAAAATTTTTATACTATCAGTTAAAAGGGTGCATATATTACTTTTTGTTAAAAATTGTTCATTTTTCTAGTTTTAAAAAATTATATTATATCCTTTCAAAAAAAAAAATTATACTATATCTGCTTCAAAAAAAAAAAAAAAAAACTATATTATCTCTACTATATTTTTTTCTCATTAACTTTTCTGTTATTTTTTTTCCCATTAACTTTTCTGTTATTTTTTTTCCTTCTGAATTTATTTCTTGTTAGCGTCTCCAATTAATATCCAAACAACTAGTGACAGTCTATCTCTATCTATTTGGTATGTAGAGTCACAAAAAAAAAAATATTTCAATTTGATTTTCATTTTTGAAGAACTGAAAATCTCTTTCACAATTTTTTCGATGTGCTTCCTTTAATAACGTATCATTAAATTTCATAACTGTAAGATTTCTTTAAATTAATTAAGTCCAATTATTTAAAAAAATATTCAATTTTACACTTTTTAACAATTTAAATATGTTCTTTTACATTTTATAAAAAAATCCTAAATTTTACAGTTTTTTACAATTTTAATATGTTTTTAATTTTCAATTTTAATGTCAAACTGTATTTATTTTATCAAATTAGTATCCGATAGGTAGTTAATATTTGAAATATCTTTTAATTTAAAAAAATACAAAAAATTAAATAAATTAGCAAATTTTTTTATAGCGTCATATATAAGCAATTACAAACTTATGAAACTACTAAATAATAATAATAATAATATTATTATTATTATTAAAAATAAGAAATAACTTTATTTAAATTAGTTTTATTTTTTTATAATTTAACTTTTAATTATTCATAGTTAATAAAAAGTTAAATTTTAAAAATATTTTAATGTAAAATTTTAACTGTCATCATTTATGAAAAAAATTTTAATTGATGAATAAGTAAAATTAAAAGTTTTCTATTTCTGTTAGTTTCTTTTTATTTCATTTTTCTCTATTTAATTTATACTATTGGTAAATTTGAAAATCGTAATATAGAATTAGTGGTTTGAATAAATTTATTTTAATAATATATATGTTGTAAATTTATTATGATTTTAATAAAAAAATAAATTTAAATCATTATCATAAATAATAGAGCACTTGGTCGATTTCTGAAGGCAAAAATCATCCACCAAAACAAAATAAGGTAAACTTCGAAACAAAGTTTTATTGATCATTATCTGTAACTACCACGCTGCACGAAGCTGTTAGTTGATATGCTAACATCATCATCACTGGAAAGAATTCAACTGGATTTTAGTTACGCTTATACATATCCCCTAAAGCTTGAACCTTTTCTTCTCCTTTTCCCAATCTTCAACAACCTATTTGCCAGGCCTTTCTGTGACTGTGAGTGATTTTTTTTCATCTCTTTTCTTTTCTTTGTGCATAAAAAAATGATTCTGTTGAATAAGACTAACGTTTTTGAGAACTGGGTATTATTTGTTTATTGATTTTAGTATGTGGGTATGAATTCAAATCATTGATCTTTTGGTTTAGGTTTAGTTTTTAACTATTTGGTAATGAGGGAGCTGGGAATCATTATTTGGCTGAGAAAATTTTAGCTTGTTTCATACAGTAAGCAAACCTGTCTAAGGAAGGTTTATTTTTCTCATTATTATTGGAATGTAAACGCACTTATTGTAGAGAGATTTGTTCTATTGATTAGATTGTACATGAAACAAAAAAGAATTTTCTTCAAATAGTTTGAATGAAATTGCTTTGTGTTTCTGTGTAGTGTCAATTGAATTTGTTGTAATATGACTGCAATTAACTATGTGATATGTGCTTTGTAATATGACTGAATTTGCCTATGTGACTGTGTGTGCGCGCATGGTGTGAAATAGAAGTGCTAGTTGATGCTGAATTAGTTAGCTTTCTAGTAGTTGGGACATAAGAGACTTGGAGTAATGCTTAGGATGTTTGAGATGGATCAATGTGTTTGATGTGAGAATAATATGAAGATTGATCCTTGTGAATTGAAAGTAAAGGCAGATTATTTCCATTCACTCACAAAATGGGGAATTGTCAACGCCTTTCTAGTTTCCCTTTTATAAGTGTGTGAATACTTAAGTTATAATTCCTTCTCAAGTATTAGTTTAGGGACTTTTATGTTCTAGTTCTCTATTTAAATGTCATAGTCTCTAAGTCATAGTAAACAAAATCACAGGTGATGATTCCTGTAGAAACTTGAGTTTACGCAAAGGTGATTGCCTCCATGCCATAACCATTAGCATCTTGTAGTCTATGCTGTTGATCAGAAGTGTTGCTCATCTGGAATTTTTCAGCATTTCATCTTTTAAACATTGTGGAGTGCTCTGTTTGATATGGTTTGAAGATTTTATGGGCACCCTGGACAGATTTAGGCTGCAGTTGTGAGAAAAGATGCACTTCTTTTAAGTCCATTAAAAAAGGCTGTACACATGTCATAATTTAGTCAAGAAAATTTTATTTAAGATGATAATCTCCTCTAGCAGGCCATTAGTAGTAGGAAACCAGTTATGAAAATTTGGAAGTGATCAATTCAAGAAGATATAAACACTCTCTTATTGGAAATTGTTGATGGGACAATTTCTGGAATGGTGGCAACCCTGGGACTGAACCTATTTAATTCTCTTATGATATTATGCTTTCATTATTTTTTTTATAGTGACTGAACTATCATAGTTGCTGTCTTATGAATGTAGAATAGTAAAAATATTTTATTGTTCAAAATTTTAATTGTAGTAGGATTGACCCTATTGCTAGGTGTGACACATATGTTGAAATGTAATTTATTGCAAAATTATTTAGTATTTAGAATCATTATTAAAAGGCATTTGGTTTTTATGTGCTAAGGCAATTGTTGTTGCCATTTATTGGTGATATTGCATGTTAATGCAGAACCATTATTGAACTTGTAGATTTTTTTCTTCTTGTTGGACTATCTAATTCTTTCCCATGTTGAACTGCAATTGCATTTGGAATTTTGACAAACCAGTGATGAACTGTCATTTGTCTTCAACAATATGCATGAGTTCTCCACCGCTGATGGCTTTGTGGAGATAAGTGAAAGTTTGGCAGAGATGATTAAGTACGTGGCAAATGAACCCTCAGTAGGGCTTTTTTATGTTCAGCAGCACGCTCAAAATGCTGTTCCAAATGTAATTAGTCTCGGGAATAATATTAAAGAGAGGTCACATGAAACTATTTTGCAAACTGAAGACACGGAGGATTCAATCACCATGGTGAGGTCAATGAAAGATTGTGGTTTCTCAATTGCTGATGAGATGATTAAAGATATCAGGACCTCTCTAGCGCAAATATCAGAAAAACATCCAAGAAGAGGACTAATCCGTAACCCAACTTCTGGCTTTCAAATAGGAAGAACTAGCTCATGGGGACCATCCACTTGGGGTCATAATGGAGTTCAGCATGAAACCAAAAGAAACAGTAATTATTTTTCATCTGTATTTAAGACTGCTAAAGAAAGGGCCAGCAATTTCAAATGGCCACAACTTGATCTAAAAGAAGAATCAACTGCAGCCCCTGATGAGAAGCCACTCCCTCATCCTAATCCATCGCAATTGGTTGCATCTACTAGCACTAGTTCATCCGTGCCTGATTTGGAATCCGATGAACTGCCTTTGTCAAGTAATGTTGCTGATGAGCTACAACAAGAAGATGAACAAGTTGAAACAAACTTGCCATCTCCTACTGTATTGTCACAATCAGTAAACTTTGACGAGTTCAAGGCTGATAAAGAAGCGAAACTAGAAGAGTGGTTGAAAGAGACTAATGAAACTGACAATGTGGACAAACTGCAAGAAGGGCAAGGAACACCAAAGTAATTTTTGTTTTTCTAATTCTTTCTCCCTTTTCATTTTCTGTTCTTGTAGCAAAATTTTACATGCTGAGAAGATATTTACTTGTACAATCTGTGGTTTCTGTTATACTTGTCCCTTGATGATGATGTGTATTTGATTTATTACAATAAAAATTTTCAACCAGAAGCTCTTTGGTGGTTCTCTTGGGCTCGAAGAACTCATGTTCATTCATGTAGTTATGTATTATTTTCTTTACAGTACCTGTGATTTTCTTTGTAATGGTATTGTAATGCGCAGGGCAGATTGAAGAATAAAGCCTGACTGCATTTCTGAAATAGGTTTTGTCCTCTGCTTTTTGGGCAACAACTCCCGCTTTGCAGACTATCTTCGGCAGTTAGGACAGGCAGCCTGAACCTTCCTGCATCCGAAGGTCTTGGTTATTGGTGCAGTCTAGCCAGCACAATCCAGATATGCAATTCTGAAGTTCAGATTAACAAAACAACCAGCATCTGTCACTCGTAGACTTGCTTCAACAGTGGCATTTTGGCACTTTAAATGTTTTGTGATGTTAGGTTGCTATATTTCAATACGAGGTCCTTTTTTATTTGGTTCACACTAAAGATAAAGGACATGCTTAACCAGTAGTCCACATTTGAATTGTGCACTTGTTCTATTTACAATTTGACTTATTTTCTGAGAATGGCATTCAAATGCCCGGTTGATTTGCAGAAAAATCAGCAAGGTTTAAGAATTTACAAAATGCATTTACAATCACATCACCTGCCTTCTTTTTAATCTCCTTTCTTCACTTCAAAGTGAATGGTTTCACACTATAGGATCTTCATTGATAACAAAGTGAAACACAGGTGTGAATTGTGATCGTGCAGCAGTATTCCAACTCCATAGAGTTGCTAACATCAATGATAATTAACTATTGGTAGATCAATCTGATCATGAACCTTCATGAACAAGGAAATGCAGCACAAGCTGTCAAGTAGTCATCTTCACGTCCAAGAGTTCCAACCTGGCCCATGGTTTTACAACAACATAGGAAAGTTGAATCTGATTTCACCTTGTCAGTTGTCCTTGTCTGGCCTCGTTGACAGATTCAGAATGTGGGAAACAATTCTACAACATAAATGAGCAGCGCATTCATAAAGATATTAGTTCTTCTCTAGACACAGAAATCTGGTATCCAAACGTAAACAGCTTTAAATTATCAAGATAATGGTTTCATGATATAATTGCACGCTGTTTCAAGTGAATTCCCAAAAAGAGAAGAAAAAGAAGCAGCACAGAGTAGCTACCTATTGTCATGTATCAAGTCAAAAGAACCCTCGTCAAGATTTTGCCAAAAAGTAGCAAATAAAACCAATCTTAGAAACAATAGTAATTACTGAATCTCACAATCAGAAAGGTGTCATCTGCTCGGTCTTTAACCCATCAATTTGACTTTGGCCTACAACGTTCAACCATTAGTATCAGATTTTATAGCAGAAAACATAATATAGTATAGACGAAAGAAGAAGGGTGCAAGTAAGGCAATATGCTGAACAATTCAAGAAAAATGCATTCACTGAATAAATATTGCATGCCACTAATCTACTGATTTGATGCTTCCAAAAGAAGAACAATAAAATTTGTCTATGAAATGCATGTTTAACTCCTCACAGAGGAAGAATGAAAAAAAGTAAAACCAATGCCACACAAATCAGCAAAAGTGAGACTCTAAGAAGTTCTCCCAATCCAAACCTTCCAAAATCTCTACTAGCAGGATTGTCCTTGTTCATTGAGGTCAACCTATTCAGTATATAAAAGAAATCCTAAATTGTACTGGCTACAAAATTTACCACCAGAGTAAGCTTGCCAAAGCCATTCTAACAGCCGCTCTAACTCCTTTACAGTTTTCTGTTAGCAGTTTCTTAAAAGGATTCAAGGAATAATAATCTAGTAATAGCATAAAGAGAGGGCTCTCTCTCTCAAAACATCTGCTATTTTTTTTACATTTCTTTGTTAGCCTCTATATGCATAGTGATGCATATAATGAAGCTTTATACAAGCATTCTCACAAGTTCAATTTGAAAAACGATTGGACTAAAGCAGTAAAAAATCTTGAGCATTAGTTAGGCTGCCTTTCATAAACTGGTTAGAGTTTACGCAAACAGAGCCTTTAAATAGCAAAACAGATACTGGCAGTATAGAACAGGAACCAAAACGATAGATGTGCATGTACCTGCACTCGAAACATCAGGAGGTGCCTGATTTGGTGTCTGAATTTCCAATGGCACTTGATCTTTCATCATATTTATATCGGAAAGAAACCTATTCTTGTTGCTCACTACTTTTGCTCTCCTAGTATAATGCAATCAAAATAAAAAGCACCACTGTCAATCAATTGGCTGAAGGAAGCATTAAAACATAGAAAGAAAAACAAATATTAGGAAATTTAATGTGTACCTGATCATTTTCTGCTTCAAGCTGCCAGCTTTTACCTTCAATGTCCCCTTTAGAGTGCCCACTTTAAAAGCCAAAGAATTTGAGGTGGCTTTGCGACTGCCCCTCTCAGCTTTAATAGCAGCAATAAGAGAATCAGCCATAGGCCCCAAACCCTTTCTCCCCACCATCTTCACTCCTAATTTTTCACAAAGATAATTCAATCTCATTTCATCACCCCCTCTCACCTCTCTCAGCTCAAAAGCCTGCTGTTTTGATAACAATGTGTAAACATGAAGCTGTTGTTGCTGATCAAAATGCGACTGAAGCTGCTGAAAAAGTAACTTATTGGAATGTTGTTGATCTGGTCCACATCCTTCCTGACTTTTTTTCCGAGGCTCATTAAATGTCACCCTCAAAATTGCTGTAGACTTTGGATCAGCATTCTTTCGACTAAAAATGACAGAAAAACTTCCAAATTCCAAATCAGGCTCCCTAAACAAATCTGTAAGAAGAGAAGCACAGTGATGGATATTCTTTGAAGGGTTCCGACTAACTTTTAATCTCAAGGTTCGAGCACTAGCATAGTGAGCAATGTTTGTAGCTTCCCTTAACCCACTAAGAAAAGCCCCATGCATGGTTGCAGGATAACGCCTAGTAGTGGCCTCCCCAGCAAAAAAAAGTCTTCCATCCCCAACACTTTCTGCTAATATATCATAGTCATCTCCAGAAGCCCCAACTGCAACATTAGAGTAAGAACCAAGGGTAAATGGATCACTACCCCATCTTGTACAGACGGTTTGGATTGGCTCTGGGACAGTGATTCCTTTTGGTTCATAAATACCTGCAAGTAACCAATGCCATATATATTTTCATTCACCTATTCATGAGTTCATAATGATGAAGACAGGAAAAACTCCTGAAAAGAGAATTCAACAGCTACTTAAAATACATGCAAAGTAAAAATGTTCATGATCATTTGCACTATCTTCAAACTGCTCACTTGAGTTAACTAAAATATGCGATCTTACAACAAAGTCATGCATGTAATGTAATACATTTAGCATAACTTATTGTAAATAATCGAATGATCAAGAAAAATTACCCTTGAGAATCTGTAGAACTTGTGTCACTGCATCGGTGGGGGGCATACTCTCAAACTTATGTGCAGCTTCTCCTGCTACAAGAGCAATCAATAAAGGATCACCAGAAACCGTTGCATAACTATAAAACAGAAAGAACTCCCCTCGTGTGCTCGAATCCTCAGCCAGATGCCCAAATGTGTCAAGATCAGTTTCCCAAAACACATAAGGAAAAAGCATTGCTACCTTATTCAACAGTCCATATCCCAATCTCTTTATTCCATCAAGCTTCTTTTGTGGCAGCTCTGGAATAAATTTTATAGACCCATTCTTCAATACCCCAAGTGGAACTGTACACAGGACCATATCCCCCTCAAAAACCTGACCTCCAGAAATAACCTGTACAACGTCACTCCCATACCTAATAGTGTGCACAGTCTTCTCATACAAAATCGGCACATTCTCTGCTAAAGCCTGAACCAACCTCCCATTCCCACCAGGCATAAAACAATGATCCCCACCCATATCATACGGATCATCCTGATCCCAAAATGCCAATGAAAGCTTTGACAGCAAACCAGCATTGGCATATTCCAAATTTGCACAATGCCAGTTAAACAAGTTCATTTCCTCATCATGCACCGCATCCCCATAAACCTGTCTAAAAGTTTCCACTGCAGCCCCTAACGAAACATCCAGCGAAACATCCCCCATCAACTGTCTAAGCTTACTAGCCTTATCCAACAATCGATTAAAAGCCGTCTCAACCTTCATATCCATATCCAAGTCAACTGGTTTCCCATCAAATCTATAAAGTGGACACTTATCTCTCACCTTATGCAAGGAACACCCTAACTGCCTAGCCAAAATCCCTAGGGGATTCCCCAAAGTCCCAGTCAAAACACTCCCACCTAAATCCGCAGCTGCAGAAACCTTATTCCCACTTCCACCCTCCATCTTTTTTGTATAAACTCGTCCACCTGCCCGTTTTCTCCCCTCCAACACAGTAACTTTAAACCCAAACCTCATCAACTGTCTTGCAGCAGCCAATCCAGCTAACCCAGCACCAACTATTATCACATTACACTTATTAAACTCCCCAGGAATTCTCTCCTTAATCGACTGCGAAACCCCAAAATTAATAAACCCTCGCGAAACTAAATACTCATAAGCAGAATCCAACAAACCATGACAATGTTTAGGCACAGAATTCAAAAACATTTCTTTAGCAATCCAAGTATTAACATTTTCACGCCATTTAGTAATAATATGGTTTCTAATAAGAATGTAATTAACCTGTTCAATTCCACCGATAACCGAAACGACGCCGGCTTCAATTTCTTCCTCAGTTAACGAATCAGCAGGAAACCCAGAAGAAAGCGCAATCAATGCTTCACTGGTGGATTCTTTATTGATCACAATAATCTCTTCAGAGATATCGGGGACTGACTGTTGCTGCTGCTGTGATAGTGTTGAAGAATCATTAGCGTTAGGGTTATGGGGTGTGTTGGTGTTGAAGGTGGGCTTGGTGGGGAAGTGTGGGATTTGAAAGGAGGTGGTGGTGGTGCGTTGAGAACGGCCACGACGTCGTTTTTTGGGGATGGAGAAGGAGAGGAAGTGGCAATCGGAGTTGGAGTTAGGGTTAGGGTTAGGGTTTAAGGGAGGGAGAGTGGGAATTGGGATGGGATTTGGGTTGGAGAGAGGAGGAAATGGAACGAATTCGAGAGGAAGTGAAGAGAATTCATCATCTTCATCATTTGGATTTGGAGTTGGATTTGAAGAGAAGTGATCATCTTCTCCTCCATTATTTGGATTCATTTTTGTTTAGTTTGTGATTGATGGAGAAGATATGCTCTGCATCTAGATTC
The DNA here is from genome assembly GCA_949673435.1 of Macaranga tanarius. Lineage (NCBI taxonomy): Eukaryota > Viridiplantae > Streptophyta > Magnoliopsida > Malpighiales > Euphorbiaceae > Macaranga > Macaranga tanarius. The sequence continues at coordinate 4,251 of CATIWO010070632.1, read as the reverse complement.
CTGTTTCTTCTGCTTCTTGCTGGTGGGTGATGGTGTTTTTGCTCTATTTTGTTACAAGGAAAAAATATATATATATTTATAGTTTTTGCCCCCCCAAAGTTTAGACCTCAATTACAGATGCATCCTTCTTATTTGAGAGTGAACATTTTTCTCCCTCAATTTTAATTGTCTTAATTAGAATGGTGATTTCATCTGTTGTACATTTAAAGAGTTTGGATTAGTATAAATGAGTCTACATTGGATCGATCCATTTATGATACGTCAAAAAATAGATTTAAACGGATTGAATCTGCATAATTTATTTGAATTACGAAATAATAAATTTAATTAAATAGTGTTGGCACATGGTTTAGCCCTGCCTGTGAGCAAAGCCCGATGATGAAGATAAAAGCAAAAGATGAGCCCGACAATGCAAAAGTTTGGTATCCTAGCCCACTTTATGAAGCCCACAACCCATTACGCTTGTAGGCCTAAATGCATATAAATCTGCTAAAAGCCCATCATCCAAGCATCAATAAGACGTCGCCTCTGTAAGCTAAGGCGACGCCTCAATCACTAAGGTGCAACCTTATCGAAGAGGCGGCGCCTAAATGCAATCTGTTCTGAAAAATATATAGACATTAATTTGAATGTGGCATGAATGTCTCAACCTTCAGAGAGTTGTAAACTATGATTTTTTAGAATAGAAGATTATGATTATAGGCCCTTGAAAGTAAAGGAAAAAGTGGAAAAAGGAGATTAAAAATGAGGAGAACAAAATGATGAAAATGAGGCTTTTCTCTGAAAAAAAAATCAGACTAAAAAATTAGGGAGAGAATTGAACAAAAATAAAGGGAGTAGAAGAACTACAGAAAAGGGGAAGAAGGGAGGATCAAAAGGGGAGGATAGTCAAAAGAGAGATTGTAATAAGTTTTCAGGTTGAAATTAGTTCCCAAAAACTCTAACAGAAAACTTTAACTAGAGGCTTGGAGGCTGCTGCTTCTTATAGAGAGGCTTAGGAACCAATTTTGCACTGTTCGTAGTCTCTAGCTGAGGCATTGAATACCTTCTAAGGGCATACACAAGGGAGAGAAATGGTGCATGAACAATAGGCCATTTTTTAAAAAACCCTTTTTTATTTATTAATTTTAAAAAATTGTTTAACGTATGATTTTTGAAGCCTGATGTTATCTATGTTCTTTCTATTCTATTAATGTGTTTAAGTACATGGTTTGTCGTTACTTTGGTGAGTGGCATGCAATTATATATGTATAATTAGTTGACAGTAACATCAGTAACAGAATCCTTGAATAGCATGTGTAGTCTTAGGTTTTGTATAATCTGATTTTTAAGTAATTAGAATATGATTTAATGTTAAGCCTTATAGTCGTATATTTTGAGTTTAAGTGCTTTTTTCGTACTAAATATGTATTCTTAAGTTTTAATTATTGTATATTGCATTCTATCTACAAAAATATCTATTTTTTGTCATTTATAAGTGTTGGTACTATATCAGAGGTTGTAAAGGCGACGCCTCTATTTTCAAAGGCAAAACTTGTAATCGCCCTATAGTGATGGGGCAGTGCCTCTGTAACACCCGCCCTTTCACATACGTATTTATGACGTATGTATGGTATATTGTGCATAGTCGATAGTGGCCTTATTTAAGTTGGAGTATGTGCATGAGTGTAGAAAAAAACTTAATTATAAGGTAAGTTTAGAGTTAATTGTAATAATAGAAAGTTATGAGGGTATTGTGCAATATGCCCATTTCATTAAGGGGCTAAATGAGTATGTTGATGATATTTTGTTATATTATTAAGTATTATTATATTTGTTATTTATGTAATAAATATGGATTTATTAGTGGGTTGGACAATTATTATAAGAATACTTTAGGTGGCCAAATGGAAGGTTATAATTGGTTGGAGTTTATTGGTGTATATTTAATTGTGAAGTGAAGAGTTGTCTAGAGATTTTAGGAAGAAAATGAGGAGTAAGTTGGGAGTGATTTGTTACAAAAGAAAGTTGTGGACTATTGTGTAGTAATCATATTTTAGTAAGGGGTATAGAGATTTGGTGATATTATGTATTATTTTATTTAGTAATATTGTAGAAAATTATTGATATTATCTATCTTATTATTATCATTATCATTATCATTATCATTATCATTATTATTAATTAAGATATTATGAGAAGTAGTAATTATGAGGAAGAGACTTTTAGAGGGGGCAAATAGTGAATTTTTATTGATGGCTTGTGTGTGTGTGTGTGTGTGTGTTAGTAGAGGAGAAAAGTGTAGAGAATTGGAAGAAGAGAAGAAGAGTGATCTGATATAGCTTTTGATAAATTCTTGTAGCACCCTCCAGGTACCACATACACGTGTCCAGATTAATGAAATAAAACATGAATAATAAAATTTTTCTTAAATGAAAAGTTACTTTGTATATATATATTTAAGTTACTTTAATACCACTTAATGTAGCACCCTCCAGGTACCATATACACGTGTCCAGATTAATGAAATAAAACATGAATAATAAAAATTTTTTTAAATGAAAAGTTACTTTGTATATATATTTAAGCATTAGCTTATACAAACTTTACATCAGTATACAAAAATAATATTTTGCTATTACAAAATCTTTAATGCTAAAATGATGAAATGCTCATGTGGATGGAGAGGTTATCATCAAGCACGATGTTGTCCCACCTGAGTTCGCAACTAAGACCAAACTTCAAGCTTTGTCCAAAACAAGTACTTCAAGCTAGGCTAACTAACCTGAAAACCACAATTGCAAAGGAATGAGCTTGCGACTCAATAAGCAATTATTAATACAACTATACATATAGTTCTTCTTAAGAACTAATTAAAAAAAACACATAGAATATATTACAACACATCAAAATACAAGAGATTAGCATATAGACTACGCATAGGAATCCAAATGACAAAGGAGTAAGTGAGTACTAAAATATCAAGCTCACATAGATAATCTTAAAGATAGATTCTACCCAATCTCAAATATGGAAATTGTAGAGGACTCTTTGAAGTTTCTGTGGCATCAAACCACGCCTCATTTGGAGGCCTGTAGCTCAAGTTATGGTCAAAATACCATAACTATACATTAAGCTGTGCATAGTCGTGCGCATGGCTATGCCTGAGGCTTGATTTTCACCTCTGGCATGCATGGGCATGTCTGATTGGGTGTTTTTCGTATGGGCGTGCACATGGGCGTGCAGAGGCACTACCTGACTGACCATGTCGTACTCTTTTGACCATAACTCCCTCTACCAAACTCGGATTCGAGTGATTCAAAAAGCTATGAAAAAGCTAACTCAAAGGGATACAACTTTCATGAAGACACCTAGGCTAAATTCATTTATATAAATTAACAAAAATGCCATTGAAGTGGGTAGTAATGTCAAAACACATGAATATATTTCAATTCAAGCCACTCAACCACCTAGCACTCCATTCCATACTAGTATATAACTAAATCAACCTTATAACACTTCATAAACATACCAAACATCATCAAATCATTCATCAAAACATAACTCATCAATCATTCATCATTCATTAACATAAATACAAAGTATTTACATCTCAACACACCACTTGGTGTCCACACACTCAATTCCAACAATGTATATATATATATATATATATCATATTCACAACCAACCCATATAATGACAAGAATGTAAACATGCACATTTTCTTATTTCACTGTTCAAATCTGGCCATGGTCACAAAACCAATCGATCACTTTTCTCAAAATCGATGGTCACAAAGCCAATCGATATCACATTTATCATATTCATCAATTCCTCACTTATTTCACCTCAATCAAAATGCACATGTATATATATATATATATATATACACTCTTATTCATAACAACTTATAAGCAGAAAATAAACCATTCATATACCAAGAATAAACCGAAAGTATACTAAAAGTATACCAAAATCACCATCCTCAAAACATATATATTGTAACACCCGTAATTTTAGAAGCACTGTTCATGCATGTTGTTTTCTTATCATGTGGAGTAGAGATAGAAGTTGCATTTATATGGGGCATATACATTTTGGTAGAGATGGGTATTATTATAAGTTAAGTTTTGACCTTATTGTCAAAAGAGAAAGTTGTGGAGTTTTGGGGTAATTAGTCTAGATCATTGGGGGTGTGTAGAGATAGGTTGTGATATTTGTATATAATATTTATATAAATATTATATTAGTTATTTATGAGATAAGTAT